>JAVCKT010025811.1:0-11783 GCA_032273925.1 Rhynchotus rufescens
CACAGATCAAGCTCCCATGCTCAGAGATTAGCAGTAGACAGATCTAAAAAGATAAGAAATGTGAAGGCTGGCAAAGACAGAGGAATTCAAAGGAGCTCTTATGGACTTGCCTGCTCTTTGTTAAGGGAACCTTAACAGTGAAGTCACTTCTTTACCCTGCAAATATTTAACCGTGGCTTTGCATCTGTGTGTTTATATATAAATACAAAAGCAGTGTCCTTGTCAGTGCTACACACTGATGCCACCTACCCGAGGGAGCTGCCACTGCTGTGGCTGTTCATCTGTGCTGGTGTTTGTTTCTCCCGCCAGCCCCTGCTCCTGGCCACCAATTCCCGCCCTGGCCATTGTGCCGGCACCGCTGCTTATCTGCACCCATGGGAAGCCAGGGCAGGAAGGTAATCTGGCAGGAAACTATTGGCTTTTCTTATTATTTTTCTTGTGAAGGTTAGTTTCTTGTGAGTTCCTCTCCCTGGGCTGACTTACTGCTAGCTCGGCCAAGGGCCAGCTCGTGGAGCAGGACAGCAGAGCCATCCTTGGGTTTCATAAAGCTGCCTGACCCGCAGCCTCTGAGGCTGGTTGGCTTAGAGTATGTTTTAAAGACTGATCACATAATTATGGCCTTTTGTTTTCAATCCTACAACTTATCTTTGTTGATGAAGAAGAGGCAAGATCTCTTGTCTATGTGATCCTGACACCAGCTCATCTTCTGCCATGGTGCTGTGTCCCAGACGTGCACACAATATTCCCGACTAAGCCGTTATGGAAGGTGTCCACCCCGTTACGATGAGCACGACAGCAACACTGTACTTTCCAACCCCCCTCCACACTTTCTAAACCATGAAAAGAGCCCCTCAAGCTGAGGAAAGATTGTCCTGAATAATTCTTGCCTGCAAAATGCCACCAGTATCTGCCAGGCCCTAGCAGTTATAATGAGTTATACAATGAGATCAACACCAACTGGTACAGAACATCAAGCACTTTCCCAAGCACCACCTAGCAGTGGCCTTCATGTTAAAACCAGTTGTGTATGAGCAGCCTGCTGGGTCTCACTTGACATACAAGCCAAAAGGAAAGTGACTCTAACTTCCCCAAGCTTTTCCTTGCTTTCAGACACTTATTTTTCCCCCGCTTTTTTACTGGTTTTCCATTGTCTGGCATTTACAATACACCCACAGAGGTAGAAAGGCACATGTGTACCTCTCTTAACTATCTAAGCTCCTTTAAACTTAAGGTTCAGTGCTGTTTCCATTTGGAAACTTCCTTTGCGCAAGCCATTTACAAGACCTTTACAAGCCCTTTTGTGCCAAGGCCTCTCCGATTTCCAGTTTATTGCCACTGAGTCTAACTGGCATTGAGAATGAAAGAGCTCAACTGTCATGCACAAATGCCAGGGGGAGCGTATGGCCATGCTGTGCATGGACATGGAGAAGCTGCTCATAAAGCCCTGAATGTCCAGTGGGACCAGGGAGCCAACCAATCAGTTTGCAAAAGCACCAAAATCTAAGAAATTTGTGGCCTATTCAAAAGCCTTCTTGTTAGGGCATGCAGAGAGCCTGGTTTCTGCTGATGCAGGTTTTGAGCGAGCGAGAGTTTCTGCAAAACATTTAGATCTTTTCGATGCTCATAATGAACATGAGTGATCATTAAGTCCTCCTCATTAGAGGACTTAATGATCTACACACCTACACACCTCTAAGGAGATGCATCTCTATCAACAGTGATGGGAATATTTTCAAACATTGGTACAATTTATTTCTCTTTTTGCTACCTCTCTCTGCGCGACTGTTTTCATAATCTGATACCTAGATGACCTTCTACCACATCTTTGGTTTAGGGAGATACAGTGCCAGGTATGCAGCAAGAAATGAGTGTCTAACGGCCTCAACAGAGGTTGAAAGCCAGAATTTTCTGTGCTCTGCTGTTGGTCTCATGTGGCTGGTTGTCATGTGAGCATCCCATGCTGTGAAGTGGAGACACCACCAGCCACTTTGGTGCTGGTAGAAGAGCTGTGAGAATTCATGGACTCATTCCCACTGGTTCTTTGAAAGTTGAAATGTTATTAACGTGCGGAACGAAGTTGAACTAAAATAATGCCACACATTCCTGCCATTTTTAATCAGGGGAGTGAAGGCTTGGAAGAGGAGAAAAGCAGGCATGTGCTCCCATTCACACGTCAAGGGCTTGCTGTGCACATGTCCTGGGAATGTCTATTTACACAAAACCTGTAGGGGCTCCTCATACCCCTCTCATGACTTGTGTCAACCTCTTTGTGTAGAGCAGACACTGTAATGAGGGTGCACAAGTGTAGCTGAGGGAGGAGGCCACAGGAAGGCTTCTAGGGCCAGTCCTGCAGTGCCACTGCACAAATGCTCTGCTGAAGGACAGGGATGCCCAGGACCGCCTGAGCCATGGGCATCACTCACTTCTGTCTTGCTCTTCAGCTGCTGCAGGCAGCAAGGGAAGCAGATAAGGACGGTAGGGATGTTTCATAGCCCAGAATGTACAAAAACAAGAGAAGAAAAATAGAGATGTTAGGAAAGGCTATGGTGTAGGAGGTGGGACTGGATTAGAAATCTGCAAGGGAAAGGTTGAAGGAGGGTACTTGGGCAAAGCAAACAGGGCTTTCCTCCTAGCCTAGAAGTTCTTAGGGGACCACTCCATGCTGCTCTCGACTACTTCACAAGCACTCAGGTCTGATACACAAGTGTAATACAAACCTTGATACCTCAAGATTAGCACTAATTGTGAAATAATGTTATCACTTCCCACTAAACTTCAGGAGTCCTTGGCAAAAAAGTTTCCAAAATTCCCACGGGCTTTACCTGAGTGCAAGATTTTTATCTCTGATGTCCTTTCTTCTCCACAATCAGGCCACCAAAGGCACTCCCAGCAAAGGTCCACAACTCACCTCACCTAACTTCAGTGATCAAAAAGTCAACTGCGCCTCCTTTTCAGCCAATCCATAGGTCCTTCATCCCATTCCCATGCAGGCGAGCCTATGTACACATCAACGAGTAGCTCCTACTCTTTGGGAGCCCAGAAGACTAGTTCAGAGCAGGCAGACAAGCTTTGGACCGGCAAGTTCGGCCAAAAGAGATATATGAGGACGCTCTTTAACACTAGGGCAGATTCAGATGTGCTGCATATAAACATTCCCTCTATTTTTCTACAACAGTGGGTCAAAACAGGCACCCTGCAGAAACTCAGACATCAGTCATCCATGTATCTAGGCAGCTACCACCACGTTCCTACCAGGCTGTTTAGAGCTTGGGCAAGGGAAGCTGCTTCGAGCAAGGGGGCTGTTCCAGGACTCATGTTCAGGAGAAGTCACCACCACTTGTGAAGAGAAGCAAGAGCAGCCACCTTGTGCTCAGTGCTTGGCCATGCTACCTTTGGTTGTCTGTCTCCACATGACCCATCCTTTGCTGAAATCCCAGGATACACAATTGTCCTGTCGACAGTGAAAACCCAATCTCCCTTCTCACAGGGGCTGAGCTTCTCTACTCGCCACCATCCCCGATGATGATGATGACCAGCACCACCCATTTTCATTAGTTAACAAGGGTAAAGTTACACTTGGACCATTCATCCGTCAGTAGGAAAAAATACGCCTCAAATTAAAACTCGGAGAGAACTCCAACACCTTAGGGCTTTTTCCTTTCACAAGTGACATTTTCCTCCACTGAAAACAGAACTACTTGTGCAGGTGGTTTTTAAACACAAACAGCTGCTCCATGGAAATGCGGTCAGGGAAAATAATTCAGAAAGGAGAGAGACGAAGCCCTGGGTGTGGAGCAAGGATCCGCACTGCTCTGATTCTCCGGGAAATATAGGAGGGGAAGAGAAATCTCAGATATAAACAGTAAGTGGAATTTGCACTGCACTGGGCCCAATAAACACTCTAGCTGTAAGGAAAGAAAAATGGGAACAAGGAAAGAGAAAGAGCCAATCAGTATCGCAATGGAAGGTGTCTCCAAGGGGGAGACCTTCCAAAAGCTGGTTTATCTTTCAGCTCAGGAGAGCACAAAGCTGAGTGTTAACCTGTGCTATCAGCTAGGTAAGCAGAACAAGGCTAGGCTTAACCTAACTGGACAGCTAGTGCTGTAATTCTGTGGTATAATTTATTCTTGTCTCTCCAGACACTTTCTTGTTTCATTTTCTTTCATTTTAGTTCGTCCAGTTTGTAAAATATTCTGTATGAGATTATCACTGTCATCAAAATATAACAAAAAATGGCTAAATAGTTACACAATCACAAATATGTGAGAGCTGTCCAGAATTACAGAAGATCCAGAGGAGTTTATTATCCAGGCTAAAATTATCCAAGCTGTTATTGCTGCTAATGTTGTTCTCTTGTTGTGTCACTTTAAACTGTGACACCTTCTCTCTGAATCCAGCTGCTGCCTCTCTCTCTCTCCTGTAAATCATCTAAAAATCAAACAAACAAACAGTCATCTTCACTTTCAGGGCCCTTTGTGTTTCATCCCTTCCCTATGAGCCATCACCATTTAATAATTCACTGGTGGTTCCCACATCCAACTGTTGCACCTCTGGAAACACGAGGACTGCTGTAGCCTTTCCCTCCACACCAGCAAGGGTCCCCAGTACCCCAAGGCTCCCTCATTGCATCCCATCAAACTCTCCTTCCAATTTGACTCTGAATTCACCCCAACAAAACCCTGCACGAGGATTAGCCTCATGATATGCTAAAACTCCTGTCAAGAGGGCAAGCCTTGGCTTCCTCTTCTCTCCTCCTATATACGTTTATTAATGACATCCTTTTGATGCAAGATCCTAAAGCCAGGACCGTATTTGTGTCCTCTTTTTGTTCAGCACCTAGCACACAGGTCCCAGCCTTTGCTGTCCTAGTGGTAAAGTCTCCAAATGAGTTTGAGTAAAGATGGAAAAAACCCCATTGAGTTAAGCACTTGCTCACGGGAGGGTGACGAGCTCAGCTAATACCAGCACGGCTGGTGCCACGTTCCAATCAGAGCAAGCACGGTTCTGCTGTAGGAATGCCAGGCTGTATCCATTACTTTTCCCGGTGCCACCAGGGCATGAAATAATTCACATACAGAAACAAGAACGGAGGATTGGAATCAGGAACGGGATTCCAAGAAAATGACAGGACTAGAGAAGAGGTGCCTGAAAGCCCATCGGATGCTCAGGATAGCACCTATGTGATTAGTTAGCTCCACCGTTCTTTTTCTCACTTCTTTTTACGTTTATTGCATTAAAGTCTTTTGGAGGCAAGAACTTTGCTATAGAAAAGCACTTTTATCAGTCCAAGCAGACCAAGAGCATCCCAAGCAAGGAGTGAATGGCAGGTACCATTCAAAGGTTGCAATCCTTGCACCAGGCAAATCCATACCAAAACCTCAAGCCGTCAGGAACACGGAGCAATCAACTGCAATATTAATGTGCTGGTAAAAAGATTAAAGTTTGGCGTTACACATATTTTCAAATGCTCTGACACTTCATTCTCATAAAGGCCAGCTCAGTTATGTTTGATTTGTATTCATATCCCATAATGTGAATATATTTGCTCAAAATTGCTTAGTAGTAAATCACCATCACAGAAATAAGCTTATATTTATTTTTAGTATTCATGAATTGCATGGGGTTGGACCACCATATATTTAACACCTCTGGAAAAAAAGCCAACTGTACCTTTTGAAAGGAACACCTTTATATATCATTATGGACATTGTTTCCTCAATAGTTAATCACACACTCTCTAATCATGTGACTTTTACCTTAAGAGAGAAAAATGAATGACTCTTTAGCTTGAAATGAAAAGCCCTCTACTTGACCTTTCAACGCAAAAAACCTCATAGGGCCAAGTCCTGAGGGTGCTGGGCACTCTTGGCCATACGCTGAGGACCCTTGGCTTCCACTGAAGCCAACAGAAGTTGGATGCATTCAACAATTTGCAGGATCGACCCTGTAATCACTAAAAGCTCTCTCTGGAGTGATATAAATATGGACAGTCACTTCACAGATTTAGTCCGGCATCAGGGTTACTTTAAAACCAAAGCTGTCGGAGAAAATGTTGGATCTATGATATGACTTTGAACCCAGGTCACTAAAATCTTTCCCAGAGCAGCATCTTCTTTGGGATTCTTAAGAAAGCTAAACCTGCAAAGACAAATATTATGGCAACAAAAATAAATGCACAAGTTTTTAACCTTTTCAGGGAAAGTAATTCCTTTATGGGCTGCAGCTAAAACTTCCTACCTTTCTTTCCCTTTTTGTTGTATCTGTGAGTAATTTCTTCAGTCACATTGTTTATAAGAAGTGAAGTTATTCGTAATCATGCCTTAAGAGTATGTACACAAACTGGACATCCTAATAGAGCACTATGTATTAAATTCCTGATTGTTTGACATAAATTCTCTCTCTTTCTTTTACTCAGACAGGAAGCTTCCCATTTATTTACGAATAGGTTAAGACCCTAGTCATGTTCCTAACCATGTTCCTAAGTGCTAACATATATTAAGTAAATTTAGAGCCTCTTCTGCATAGGAAACAAATTAAACTGGTTAAACATGGAGAAAGACTAAATGTAATCTATCTTTTGTCATGTTTATGATATCGGAACGCATCTTATATGAATGTTCCAATTTGGCTGTTACAGCAGATGGGTTGCTTATGATAAACCACAACTACAGACAGGGAATGTGATAATATAAATCATAAAGAAGATAAATAACGAAATTCTTTGAAATAACATTGGTTAAATATTTAGACATTTGGTTTCTAAGCTTGCTTGCACATACAAAATAGTATTCTCTCGTGATGGAAAGAAATGCTCTCAGCAATAATCATATTGGGCCAACTAATAAAGTTGAGAGAACTTATTTGCATTTATTTTTAAATTTGCTCTTTTAATTAAAGCTTATAAGATTTGCATACAGAAGGAAGACCTCTCCTTTCAGGGCTGGCTTGGGGCATGGAAACCTGCAAAGAAACAAGTCCAGAGAGCCTGTGAAGGAGCTGTTTTTCCTAAATCAAGGCATCCTTGGACTGCTGCGATTTCTTCCTTTGCTCTCTGTTGTGTACCCTACACACATAGGCAGGGTTAGGTCTTGATTTTATTCTCCGCGACTTAGGGCTGGTCCAGCTGAGATGGCATGAGCAGGTACCAAGCCCTCAAGGTAACTCCAGTCAGAATTTCTATTTTCCAGTTCACAGAAGTTCTGGAAATCTGATATCAACCAGCAGTTCAAGAAGGAACATTTGTGTGTGGAGGACACAATATACTCAGAGGAGGATGACAAACTACTGAGCTTATGAGTGCACCAAAGCAAGCAATCCACATCTCACAAGTTTTCTTTTGACTGTTAGCTTTACTCATATAAAGGGAGGTGTGTAGGCCAAGGTAGACATCTAAGCTGCCTTTGTAACCAATGGAGAGCAAATAGCCCTTCCTGAATGCCATTCTCAGCTTGGGCAGGTATTAAAAGGAAACTGGGTCAATTGTTCTCAAGGGCTGCCCATCTTTCAAAACTGATGATCAATTTAAACTGATGAACAACAGATATCTAATGTGCACTAGATGGCCAAAATGACATTTCACATGGCTAGAGAGAGGTGTTTAATGCCTGTCTTGGTATCAGAATCATAGAATCATTATGGTTGGAAGAGACCTTCAAGATCATCAAGTCCAACCATAAACCCTTTGACACCCTGCCTGCTAAACCACGTCCCTGAGCGCATTATCTACATGTTCCTTGAGCAGTGCCAGGGATGGTGACTGCACCGTTTCCCTGGGCAGCCCGTTCCAGGGCTTTACTACTCTTTCCATGCAGAAATTCTTCCTAATGTGTAACCTGCATTGGCATCTCAAATGCCACTTGTGTCCTTTGCTAGGTGAGGGCACAAAAGAGCAGAGCTCAAGCACTTGGCATTTAAAACAAAAATTGTTTGGGTGGTGGGTTAGAAACTGGAGCTAAACCTGCGTCCCCGGAAACAAAGATGATTCTTGCCCTTGTCTTGACTCAGAGCAGGACTGAGACTTTGGAGAGAGCTTTGCAGGGATGGGGTCAGGCTGAGGAAGGGGAGACAGTCACAGAGCACACGAGCTACACATCAGTTCACATAATTCTTGGTTAGTTCCATTAAATCTCTACAGTGGTGAAAGCAACTGAGGTATTCATCAACCACGACGGATATCTGTGTGCTACAGCAGTGCCCCGGCCCCCGGCACGGCTCCCGGCACGGCTCCCATCCCGCGGGATGCGGACACAGCCAGCAGCCCCCGCCGGCACCTCCAAGGAGCAGCAACGGCAGCAAGAGACGATGCCCCTTTTTGTCCAAATTAGAGACCTTGCCTATTCAAACACGGTGATTTTGATGAGGCCAGAAGGATTAAGGGACAACGGTCGCCTTCTGCGCACACCGTTTCCCTAATGGGAGACGTTCCGGCAGAGGAGCACTGTGTATTCTCCAGGCTCAAAGCTCAACTTTTATTAAAGCCAATTAATTCATCGAACGGGCTTGTACCGCTTTACAGTGCCGGGGCCTCTGCTTAAAAGAAATCAATTGTATGATTACAGCTGAGAAATAACCACTATAATAGATGTTTTAGCTCTTGCTTTTACTTTTCTCTGATAGCCCTTAAGGTGGTCAGAGGTAAAAGCTAAAGATGCATTGTAGCCTCGGGGATGATTGAATGAAAAACGGGGGGATGGGAGCAGGGCTGTGCTGATAGACCAATTTCCCACCACTGCAAGCCCGGCGCAATTGATTGATGAATCCTTGCTCTGTCAAGAGGCAGCCCTTCAGATTTGATCACATAAATACTCATTCAACTCAAATTCTGCTTGACAAGCCTCAGACAGCTTTGTTCTGTCACAGATATCATTGGAAGGAAAATGCTCCATTAATCATCCTTAATTAACTTTACCAGAGTCTGCTGGAACCAATATGTTCTCTGGCTAAATCCCTAAGACTTAGCTAGATTTCTATAGTTATCAAATAGAGAGTTGCTTTAAAGTTCCTCTCCCTTATTGCTGTTAACTACAGGAAATCTTTCCCTGCCTGTTTTTTTAGGAAACCACTTCCATTGATCAGGATGAGGCTTAATCCTTTGACAGTTGACCTCCTTTTCCAAAGATGCAGTTCTGCCTATCTGCAATTATAAACCATTACATCTGCAGTAAGCACCAAGGTGTTTTTGGCTTCCAGAACAACCAGTTGTTTTCAGGATGCTGGAAGGCTTTAAAAACATAACTAGAAAAGAACAAATAACACCATAAAAAAAAGAATAGGAGGAAACACATTGGATTAGTTAGGTTGAGGGATAGTTGGCACTAATAGATATTTCGGGTGCAAAACAGCATTGTTTGATGCTCAGCTGTTCTTCCCACCTCCTCAACCCTACTGCTGCCGAGGGCTTCGTGCCGAACGGGATGCGGGTGGAGCAGGGCTCGGATCAGCACGGGAATGGGCTCGTTGCTCCAACCACGAGCCTTCCTGGGCACTTTGGTTCCTGCAGGAAGCTCCAAGGAGCACCCTGATAACAGCGCGTCCCAAAGCGAGGGCTGTCCAGCCGAGTCCTGCTCCTGGTGCAGCTCAGCTCGGCTCAACCTGGCGGGGTTCATAGGGATGGCATGATCCGCCTGCCCTATGGAGCTGCCTCCGTCTTTGTGTCCTTCTTTCTGATTGATACCCATCAATCTTAACATGGTGAAAATCCTCTGTTCCCACGTATTTTAGTTAGCACTGGAGGGCCTTGCAGGATTGGGACTTAATCGTCCTAGATGTCATACAAAAGTCAACACGAGGGAAAAATGATGCAGATAAGCCCCTTACTCCTTCACTGCCATCAACCTGGATACATCCTTCCGAGAGGATTCACCAAAGACAAGAAAAGATCATGGAAACCACTCGATTAAATATAGTCACGTGCGACAAGCACGTCTTCAGTGAAATAAAGCCTTATATTTGTGCTTAATCTCAAAGCCCTGCTCACAGGAGCAGCCGTTGTTCCTGAAAGCTGCACTATTCACAGCACGTGAACCCTTCGGAGAACAGGGGCTGCCGTTTAGACGTGTGGCCAGGTACACACGCTGAAACGCGGCTTAAATTGCTGAGCAAATGTAAGGCCGAAAGCTACGGCCTCTTTCTGGAGATCGTGTGAGGGAAACGCAGCATTTTGTGCTGGAGCGCAGGGGAGAGGAGCCTGGATCGGGCGGATGGCAGCGACCTTCCGCCGGCTCCAGCGTGCCGCCGCTTTGGGCTACGTTCTGCACCGGCCTTGGGCTCCGCTCAATTTAATCACGGCTCTTCGTGCCGACAAAGCCCGTCCAGCAAAGATGGAAAGGACCGTTTCAAGCTGTGCACTCTGAACAGCCGGCTGGCCTCCTTTGGAGGTCTCAGAGACTCGACACACTGGTGTTTTCTTCACACTGTGCAGCACGCGCTGGCTCAGGCTTCCTCTCCGGGTATCCCGCAGGAGAAGGCGGGTACCTAAAACGGGGCCTTGGCAAAGCCAACGGCAGCGGCTGCCACAAGGCGACCACGAATCGGGCACATCTGCAGGGAAAATTGAGATAACTCACTGCTTTCTGACCTAGGGTGTCTTTAATATGCAGGGGAGCCGAAACACCCTGAGAAAACCCACGTGGAGCACAGGGCCGAGTGGACCCAAAGCCCCTGGCACAGGGGGCATCTCCGTCCATGGGCAAAATGGGCACCCCAGGGCCTGGACACATCCATGTGGACCTCGGCAAGGCTTGGAAATGGGAGAAACACCTCTCTGTTATCTCGACCTCAACGGGACTGTCCCGTTGGTTGTTAAATCATGCAATGGAATAAACAGGATCAGATGTATAGAGAAAAACCTGTAAATGTCCTTTCTCATTACGGAGGTCAAAGAATACATTAGTTATTTTTAACTAATGTCTTATTCGGCCCCATGCAAACTTAAATCAGTTTGGGTCTGACTGATTCAAAGCTGTTCTCTGCTTCCCTGCTCCGCTGTAATAATTGACTAGGCTAGACTTTAGAAAGGTCAAGAAAGCAGCCCCACTTCATATTATTTCAGCTAATAACTCAGTTCTTAAATCAAAATTTAAGAACTAATCTCTCAAAGCACCATTTGCTCCCCCTCCATTAAATCCATATGTAATTTCAAATTAAGTGATAGATGTCTAAAATCTTCACTTTTTGCTTAATTACTTTTAAGTTACCGGGAGACACAGCATGAGGGTTTGTTAGAAGATCTGGGATTCTCAACAAGGAAAATAAAAGAATTAAGAAAATCTTAAGAAAACGCAGCGGTGACTAAAAAAACCTCAGGAAACAGCAGGCAATGCACGAACAAATGGAAAAATCAGGGAAAGCCGATGCAGGATCTGCTGCCGGCTCGGAGCTGCTCGGGGAGCGGATCTTTGGGGTAGGAGGGTGGCTGGACAGCGCAGGGGAGACCCAGTCGGGATGGACGTGCTGGGACCTCCCTTTGCACAACACCAACAGGCATCGAACTAAGCCTTCATTTCTCTATCGGTTAAAATAAATGTGTTCCAGCAGCTCAGCAGCATATGGCTTATTAAGTGAAAATCTAAACATTGAGCCACGTCAAGCTTTTTTTCCGCAGCAGTTGCCATGTAAATAATAATAAACAGGCAATGGAGAGATCTGCTCTTCCATTTTTACAAAATATTTTGATATTGCTCTATAAAAAACAAGTCCAAAATCTTTTATTTGATTATATTCACTTAGAATATTATGTTAGCTTACCAAAAAAAAAAAAAAAAAAAAGAAAAAATAAAAGCTCT
>JAVCKT010025811.1:12819-24078 GCA_032273925.1 Rhynchotus rufescens
TTTTTTTTTTTTAAAAAAAAAAAAAAAAAAAAAAAAAAAAAAAAAAAAGAAAGAAAAGCTCTCTGCATCCAGTTTATTCTTCCTCCGTTTCATTCTGCTGTCCTTTCCTAAAGCCCTTCAAAAGCCAAATGCCCCAGTCACAGCAGGGGAAGTCACTGGGAAGTGCAGCACAGCCACGAGGGGTGTCAGCCCTTTGAGATCATTATGGTGATATTGAAAAAAGAATTAATACTGAAATAAAAGAAAGAAATGTACTGCAGCCGCACGGAGAGGTTTTATTTTTATTAAAGGCCCCAAACACAGGGTTTTGAGCGGGGCTTTTGCCCTCCTTCCTCGTGGGCGCTTTGGGGTCCACTCCATCCTGCTATTTTCCCTGTCCGGAGCTTTCCCTCCCCTCGGCCGTGGTCACCGGGCCCTTTGCTGTTTATTTGCACGCCGGCCGTGCTCCCCACGGGCCGCTCCCAGGGCCTGGGGAGTCCCCAGCATTTTACTGTTGGCAAGTGCTAGGTGGGAATCCGAGGTTAAACTGTGGTTAAATTGTTTACTGATAATTACCTGTTAATTACTGCTACGGCCAGCCTCCTGTAATTTACCATAATCACTGTTTTCCCTCACTTCTAGAAACACGTGGGAAGGACAACAAAGCGGGAAAGAGAAGCGAGCAGGCCCGACTGGGCTCTCTGCTGCACCAGGTCTTTCGTTGCAGGACGTGGTTCATGGACGGTGGCAGGGAGGAGGGGAGCCCGGCCAGGTCCCTGCACGGCCAAGGTGGCGCGAGCAGGGAAGCTGGAGAGCTCGGAGCATCCCACGGGATGGGCAGCTCCGGCGGGCACACGGAGGAGCGAGAGCAGCCCGTGCCCCACGGTGCCCACGGGCACACGGACACGTCCCCGCACGCCCTGGGCCACATGAACTCGCACCGTCGGCGCTCCGTGTTTTCCGACGCCGGACAGCTGGGGAGGAACAACCTCTTCCTTGAGGTGCACTTAAAGAATTTGTATTCTAGAGGCCTGTTTACCTGTTTCCTGACCCAAACAATAGCCCCCCGGCCACCACGTGCTCGTCTGTTCCTGTGACGCAGCCCGCCTGGGTACAACTGTCCAGGCGGCTCATTAGACTGGATCATCGCTGTTGGGTATAATTGGAAGCAGAAGTATTTATACATGCCCAGACACTCCACAAGTAAATTTATAAAGGCAACTGTCTCCTTTAATCTATACTGCACCCAGTGTAAACAGCTTTTGAAAGAATATTCAGATTTATTATGTTACTTGCTAAAAGATCAATGTTTAAAATGGATATATATTGCATTAGCCCAAACACGCAGCATATCATAAAGCTATTTACGCAATAAATTTCCTATTCCTGCAGACACTTTAATCCCATTTCTGCTTCCAGGGAGGACTCTTTTCCACAAGCAACACGTACGTCCACAAACGCGGGCACGCTCACAAGCGCTATTGTAGCATTAATTGGCCTAATTTATAACCCCCAGCTAGACTTGCAACCTCCCTATAATGTGCACGTAAGGAGAATGGGGCGAGTTAAAGGCACTTTAAGGAGAAGTGTCTTTAAACACAAGGCAATTCGGCACGAGGGCTCCTATGTAATCCTCATCTCACCACGATGGGGTGGCCCATGGGCACGGCTGAATGTCACTTCTGCCTCCCTTAGCTGCTTCCCACCTTGCCCAAGCTAAGTCCTACCCTGAAGTTAAGCTGTATCCTAAGTTATTTCACTTTCATTTCCATGGGTTGAAGGTCTATCTCACTGACGCGGGATCCAAATCTCCTTCAGAGCTAATAAAATGTCACCATGTCAAACAGAGACGATACCTGCCAATCTTGAACCTAATGCAAAATTTTACAACTGAGTTATAAACCCCTCAAAAAAACAGGGCTCATAATGGAAATGCTGACAGATTCTCAGCTACACGGTTTCCAGTGGGCTTCTGCTTAATATACTGTATTTCTTCTCCTTCAAGATATTAATTTACTTTTTGAAATGTTCATTGCTAAGATTAAGCGTAGGGTTTTGAAATGTGTTCACAGGCAATTTATGCAGGCACACAAATATACTCTTCTCCAGATGTACAGAATACTAATTTGAAAATGATTTATTAGCCATGCTGTACTGTACATCCATCCCCTGCTCAAAAGGTTTTGCTCTGACACAACACTGGGATCATCTCATATATTAGTGCTCCAATAGCATTAGAAATTCTCTGAAAAATTTATGAGGATTTTGGTCCATGAAATGGACTGAAATGAATTTTGTGGATTTCAGCAAAATTACCAAGAACAGTAGAAGAGACGTGGAAGAGCAGTCGGCATGTGGATATGGAAAATAAAGACCTGTGCATATAAAACACATCCTTCTACGGCAGGACAAGCAATAGGAAGACTGAGAAAGGCTGAGAAAAGGCAGCAACATTTCAAAATCTTCAGAATAATCAGGCCTTGGTCTCAAGAGCCAGTAGTGTCCTGTTGTGGATACACCCTGGGTAGAGCAGCCCCAGCTCCCTGTTGCACAGGGCACATTTATACCCTCAACGTGCAGGAACAGACCTCACGGTAGGCATGGAAAGGAGCATTTTGCAGACTTGGGCATTCAGTCAGCACGTGAACCTTTACCCAAAAGAGCCTTTCAGCAACTAAGCATATTTGTAAAATACATTCCCACCAGTACTCGGTGCCTTGCAATCCCGCAGCCTCCTGGAGCAGCACAAGGGAAACAGGCAGCCAGGACAAGGACAAGGTGCACAAAGCACCAAAACTCACAAGAGATGCCGGGGAGGTCCTGGAGATGCTGCCAGTCATATCTGGATGCAGAGCTGCCCTCTCCCACTGCCCTCGCTGCCCGGGAAAGCCCTTACTGCTCCCAGGTGGAAGCGATTGAGTATTTTAGCTGGGAGCTCCTGTGCTAACGCTAACGATCAGGGGTTTAGTGGTGGGTTGCTAACAGTTTCTATTAAATATCTTTGCATTTAGGGAACCTCTTTCATTCTTGCAGCAATGTTTTATTTTTATGCTTTTTAATATAGATCTTTATTATTGTTTAATTAAAGCTTTGCTGCTTCCTGTAGAGTGGATGGAAGATATATAGATAGAGGATTTTTTCCATGAAATCATTTAAAACAGGTTGGAGTGACCCTGGAGTAGAATCCATCCAGAGCTTTCTTAAATTACATTTTTTCTTTTTAATAAAGCTGGACAAGGTTTCAGGGAAGAGCAAATGGGGGCCCCGGCCCGGCTCCCTCTGAGGGCAGTTCTGCTACAGAGATGAAACCTCATCTCGTACGAGCAACCATAGCTCCACCGAGACCACGCAGGTCATTACTAAATCAATGAGGGATCAGGTGAAGATCAGATTCATAGTATTTAATAGCGCCAGGATCACAAGCCTCCTTTTTCTTTCACCTTAAAGATTTTCAGGCATCACTAACCACCTTATCACAAACACGGAATTAGATCTCTTTGCCAGAGAGTTGAACGTAATTACAGTTTTAGCAGAGATACTTAATACATCCAGTGGAGAAAATTCAGTAATTTGTTCTGTCAACTGGGAGAACAACTTCAGTAGAAAACTATTTCATCTGCCCCTGCTTGAGATGATATATTTTATTTGAAATAATTTCCGCAGCCTGTGTCTGGAGGGTGAAACCTGACTGGCTCTTATTTATCTTTCTTCAGGGGCCGCGCGCTGGCGGCTCGTGGAGGCCAGGGGCCCGCAGCAGTGAGGCGAGCGGGAGCCCTGCGTCCCGTCCCCCTGTGTCCCAGGGAGCAGCCAGCCCTTAACAGGCACTGCCGCTTTGAACCCCCAGAACTGGGATGTATGGCTTGGGGTTCCTATGGAATGGCAGCTGGATGGGCCCGCGCTGTTGGGACGCCCTTTGCTGCAGCACCCGGAGGGTGACGGGATGACCAGGGTGACCAGGCAGGGCCCTGTGGGGCCACAAACCTGAGAGGGGTTGAGTTCTCCCGGCAAGGCCAGGCCTTGCTCCAGCCCCGGCCTTGGCCGAGGAGGGTTTCGCTGCAACAGCTCTCCCCGCAGAGGCCTTTGCTTCCACCGCGGTTAATATTCTGGCTATTCACAGCAGACGTTTCCAAAGGATAAAGAGCAAACGTGCCCGTGTTTGTCACCTATGAATCATGAGCCATCTATCTGCAGCGCAACCGGTTGCCTTTGAGCAGATTTCATATGGTGTGTGAAACCAAAGGTGGCTGCAAATCCTAAGTCAGAGATGAATCAGTTAGGAAGAACCCATTAAACATGAATCCATGGAAATCCTCCTTTTTTGTTGTTAAATATTCCTACAATAAATGCTACAGTGTGACTTGCAATTTCCTCAAGTTCCTTTTCTCAGAACAATGATGGTTGGCAGCCACTCAAGCTACTTCAGTAAACTTTGTATGATAGAAAGCAATTTAGTTTCCCTTGAAGACTTCATTGCTAAAGTTATGCTCATTGATTTCCAGCCTCATAATTAAAATTCCTCATTAAACATGCTTGACAGCTGAATGTGATGCCTTTTACCTGCTGCTGCTACCTCTTTTTTTGCCTTGTGATACCATTTCATTACAAAAGAACAATAGATTTCCTTTCAGGGTAACATAAGGGCACCATGAGTAATGTACTTTCTATCCTACAGAAGGCCTAATATTGTTAATTTGCTAAATCAATTAAAAGAAACCACTTTGGAGAAATACGCCGATCTCGCATATGGATCACATCAGACATAATGTGTATTAGTTCAAAGGCTGGCATTTCGCCCCAGTTGGCACCTAACAGTTTGCTCTGATCCAGGGAATTTGGCTCTTGATTTCAAACAAATGCATCCTGAAGGCTTAAGGCCAGAAGGAGCTTGATGTGATTTATGCTTCATACTTTCTCATAACAGAAAACCTAAAGAGCTAAAATTAAAAAAAAAAACAGGAAAAACACAGTGCTGTTTGTGGGCATCTGCTGTGCTGTCGGTGTGAGCAAGGAGCAGAGCAGCAGCTCCGGGTCAGACGGAGAGCCCGATGCCGGAGCTTTATCCCCTGCCGTGTTTCCCGGAGCGGTCCCCGCAAACGGGAAGGAGGCAGGAATGCGGCGGGCAGCGCGGGCAGGTTCCCTGCTGTGGAAACAGCCGCGGGACGGGAAACCTCCCGTTGTCCGCGCGGCAGCCCCAGCCTGTCCCTGAACCCGCCGCTTTCCCTAAGAGCTAAGCGATATTGATGCTGCCGGTGGACCTGACCTTGGCAGGGGCTCATTTCAAGCAACTTCAGCGCACGCTGGTATTTCTTAAGCTCGAGCACTCAGTGGCGGAGCAGAGACTCCCTTCCCAATCATAAAATTAGCAGTGGGAGCAGTTTAAAAAGGCCGATTTAATTTTACAGTTATTGTTAAAACCATTAAGTACTGCCTAACGTACCAGGGACCCAGTGCGAAATTCATCTCCTGAGCTGCTGTGGGAAGCAAAAGGAGGACCAGAGCACTGCTAATGAAACCATTACCCGCTTGGGAGAAGGAGGAAATTGTGGCCGTAGCTCTACGGATTTAACTCATCCACCCAGGCAAGCCGTGTGCTAGATACTATAGTAGCTGAATACTAGATAATTAGCAATAATTAGTGACACGATGTCACCTGCTATCTTTTTATGACGGTGCAATAAATAAGTGCTGTAGGAGCGCTGGGCTGGTCACTAATGTTGGAACCTCCCTGCTGCAGAGATCTGCTCTCGTGCACAGAAACATAACGCTGGTTTATAGCAGTGTCCAGTGATAGTTAAAGGGCTGTCAGCCTTTTCATTACGAACCCTATTTTTCTGTAGTTTATAACTTGGATATTTTTTTCCCCCCCAAATTGTGGCTGTGGAGCCCAGGCACCTGATAGTGTGAATATTTTAAGTCCCGCTAAGATGAAATTTGGTACCAGAGGCTGTGAATATGAAAGTGAAGGATATTCAGTATGAAAGAGGTGGCAGAAATGAAACTTTAAAAGGAAAACAGCCAGATATGTCTGGCTTTGACACATAATGCTATCTTTCAAGTGACAGATGTGATCTGTGGAAGGCAGTGATACTGCGGCTGCAGCCCCTGTATGGATTTTGAAACCATCTGGGCACTATAAGGATTTCAGGGTGTCAAGGAGAAGAGGGAACTGCTTCCAGCACTGCCAGAGAAGTATGGACAGCAAGTATGGGAGCTAAGGAATGTTTCAAGGGTTTCTAACATAAATATTATTGGAATGCTGATGGACTTGCAGGAGGCCATGACCACGCTCGTGCATTGACACTTGAGGGTCACACCTAGAAAGGACTTGTCCTTTGGACACGGGAATGGGCAACATTGTCCTTTGGACACGTGCTGAGCCACAAAGCAGAGGCAATGAGCTAAGGGGCGAAGGACAAGAAGGGACCAACCGAGGAGATGAGCTACAGCAGAGAGCAAAGTAAGGGTGGGGATGCTTCGAGGGCCTCAGAAACCACATTACTGCCCAACCTCCAGTTTCTAGATGTTCCAATTAAAAAAAAAAAAAGATATGGATACGCCTGCAGACCCATCTCTGTTCCAGGGCATCAGCCGTTTCCCAGAACAGCATCTGTGGGAAGTGACGAGGTCCCCGCTGCCCCGCGTGGACGGAGCTCTCCTTGCTATGACATCATCTGCATTTTTGGACACCACATCATCCTCACAACGGAGGGGATTCTCCTCCCAAAGTAAACACATCTTGGTGGGACACAGTGGATATCTTTCGCGGTAGACATAGTGATGAATAAAACAGCACTTTTGGGATGAGAAACCCCCTCTCTGGAAGAGGCCCCAGGCCGTGTCGCCGAACACGCTCTGCTTCAGGCCTCTGCGGTCTCAATATCTTGTCAGTGGCAGGAGGCGAGCGGGATTTATGGGGGTGAGCCCTGGCACCCAGCTCATTCGTTAAAGCCCTTCCGCTCCCGGCACATCTGGATGTGTTTTACGCAGCTGACCCGGGCGCGCGGGAGCAGCCGCGGCGGCCGCGGCGCCTCGACCCTCCGCGGCCTCGTGGCTCCTCCAGCCCCTTCTCCGAGTCCCTCCTGCTTCCAGCCGCCACGAAGCCTTTGGGAACACGTGGGATCAGGGCAAACCCTCCTTCCTCACACAAAGCCGCGTCTGTTCCTGCCGGGCTGATGCAGAAGGAGGTTAAGCAGCACGGAGAGAAGCAAAGGAGCATTCAACATACAAGAGTTTGCTGGGGAAAACCTAGGAGAGGTGGCAAGCGAAGGCAAAGATTTTAAATTAATTTAAAAGCAGCTCTGTCTTAGAAAGTAATTGGAAACACACCCGGCTCCCCCGGCCTTGCAAGAGCTGCCACCGCTCCGCGAGACACCGCCAAAGCTCCCAGATGGGAGCCTGACCCGTCACGTGGCTTTTAATACCCACACGATGGCACTAAAATGGCCTATTAGATTTACAGTGTCATTAACCTTCCAAAATAAAATGAGAGTCTGCCCTGGAAAAGGGGGAGAAAAGAAAAGAAAAAAAGGAAAAAAAGGGGGGGAAAAGAATAAAAGGAAAAAGAAAGAAGAAGAAAAAGGGGAAAAGAAAAAGAATATGGAAAAAAAGAAAATGGGAAATGAGAAAAAGGAAAAGGGAAAGAGAAATTAGAAAAAGAATGAGGAAAGGAAGAAGAAAGAAGTGTAACTGCCACTGGGTTTCGGGTATCCAGGCCGCGAGGAAATGCTGACAGGGGTCACTGTGGCATAATCTTTCATTCAGCCCCAAAGCTGTCACATCCTCCCCAGATGTCTGGAACCTACATATAAATTTTCATTATCCGGCAGAATAGGGGCAGAGGTACACCAAATGATTTTTTTACCAATCAAATTATAGCTCATTGCCAGATTACGTGTAAACACTAATTTTGTGAAATTTTCCCATGGTCATTTATCTACACTTATACGTAGTAGCACTGCCGAAGCTGAAAAAAAAGGCCACTTTTTTTTCAAATTCAATTATTGTTCTCATAATCACATTGAGGACACATAAGAAGTGAATAAAAAATCAATGCTGTTCCAGAGGAACTGAGCTTCGCTTGCCAAAATAGTAAGAACACAATGTTTTCTAATAAAAGCAAAAAATATGCATCCCTTTAAAATCCCCAGAAAATATTATTTATTTATTTATTTATTAACGCTGTTGCATAAAATTAAAGCCTAGAATTTACCAAGATAATGAGAGGAGCTTGCAAATTCTGCAGCACCCGAAGCTCCCGAAGCCAAGAACACGACGAGATGTCGAGTGGGTTTCTCAACTGAGCAGGAGTTTAAAGTGAGGACGGAGGCGTATTTATTATGGAAGGAAAAGCTGGCTCGTATCATAATATTTTATGATCCTTCAAGGTGAATTCTACTAAGTATGAGAAATATCTAGCTCTCCCAAACCCTAGGTAGTTAAGACTAGTATTGTATTTCACGCCGCCGCTCGGCGACGATACCGACGAGCTAGGAGGATATTCCAAGCAATAAACTATTCCCTCCAGGCAATGGCTTCACCGTGGGGCAGAGCTGGACGTGTTGTCCCTGGGTCTCGCTCCCTCTTCATCTCCATCTGTCCATACAGTGGTGGCTCCCTGGCCTCCTTTCCCAGGAGGAAGGTCCTCTCCATCGCCCACCCGAACTGTAAAAGGGAGTTTTTGTTCTTCTGCTTTGTCTCCCCAAGCAGGCAGTGGTGGGACAAACTTCCCGGTGGATTTTTCTCATCAGATTGCGAGCGACCACTTGAGTAATGGTCCCAGTAAAAGCTGAAGGAACATTCTGCAGGTGACTTAATGGACAAACAGAGGGAAGCGCACAGAAACGCTGCATTTCCTTTTCCTTGTGTGCTAAAGGAGCATATTAATATTTCTTTACGTCACAAGGAAGTCACGAAGAAGGACCCGTGAATGCCTTTCTAGAAGGCTGGTATGCCCAGAAATGCAAAACTGACACTACTATCGTGTTTATTATCTCACTTTGGGACTGTACCAAATGCTCTACACGACGGCATCACTGTCACCCTGTTCTGCTGAAAGATGTGCCTTTGGTTATGAAGCACTCTGGAGACGCCAGATTAGAGTTCAAAGGCTGCTGCTTGCCCTGGTAGCAAATGCAGGAATTCTAAAGGGAGGAGATACCCGTGGTGTGAGTTTTTGCCTATCACTTTTGCTGTTTTGCTCTGCAGCGGCTGGAGCTACTGTTCGAATCCGAGCTCCGTCCGAGCTGAAAGTTTGGGGCATGTTTATTGGATAACGCGGATTCTTTTCTATTAACCATCAGCAAACACTTTGTATATGTCACAAGAGCTCGGCTCCTTCCAAGAGATTGGAATTTGGTGGAGGAATGAAAAAAACCCATGACTGTTGTAGCATCCTGTAAGATTTAACAGATCCCCTGGAAGAAGTGAAGCGCGCTCAACTTCTCTTGCAAACAGGGCATGCTGAGCAAACTCGATATTCTTATTTAATCTGGGAAATTCCACTTGGAGAGGGAGTTTTATGGATGTCGAGAGCCATACTTCCCGCTGTAACACCCTGGGAATAGATTTCTCCTCTCTTGGATGCAGGCAACGCTGTGTGAGCCAGTTTGGCCACCTCCCTAAACCGTCCAACGAGGGAGCACCACATCACAAAGCAGTGAAAACATCCGGAAAACATCAAGAAATCCATTTGGGCAAGACTCGTACAGACAGCCCCACCCCCAGATCACACTCCCCATGTCCAGGGACCTCTGTGCTGGGCCTAGGATTTTATTAAAAAATCCCACCACAAAACTCCTGCCCTCGGTCCTGCGCAACCGGCACATGAAATTATGCCTGTCTGCTTTAAATTAAAACAAAAGTTGTACCAGATAGGATCTCTGATACATATTGAGTCGCTTTTCTCATCGGCGGTTCTTCCTCAAACAGCTACAAACAATTAGGATAAATGAGCAGATATAAAGGTCAGCAGTCCAAACAATTCTGGGAAAGCAGGATAGCTCGCTGGATAGTTCCTCTACTTCCGTTACCACAGAATGAATAGATACGTGTCCAAAGGCGCTCGCAGCGATGCGATCGGGAAGATAGCCCAGGTTCCCAAAGAGCTCTGTGGTTTGGTCCTTTGTGGGCTGGCGGCGCGCGGGAGCCGCGCCGGGCGGGAACGGCCCCGCGGGGCGGCTGGCTCCGCAGCGCCATTCCTCAGCACCGTTAGTCACCCGCGCCGCCGCTCCTGACATCACTCGGGAAGGAAGCACAACAAGAGAAAAATCAATGGACAGCAGATACCTACCTATTATGCACTATAATTGTGCATTTACCAGCCTGCCAAGCCATAAATCTTGGCGTTTAAAAGCCATTTTCGCATACATTCATATATGTTGGGAGGCTATTAACACGGGGGTGAATTATAGCAAACAGGCTTCTAAGCAGAGGCAGGATATGTACTTTTTAAATAATTATAGTGTTGCACACTGTAGTTAAGCCTCCGAAGGGTTTTGTATTCCACCGGCTTTTATCCCTAACCAATCACAATGGGAAGGAATAAATCCTCTTAGGTTGCAACTTTCCAGGCCTGAGCTCATGCACTGGAGTACGTATTGATCATGGGGGGCAATCTGCAACTGCCTAATTAGGAGAAACTGGGAAATAATGATTGTGGGGGGTTAGGGCCACACTGGGTTCCCACTGAAATGGGTGGGAGGCCGTTCACTGGTTTTATTCGGTGTTGGATGAAACTGCTTAGGAATCTCCACTGCAAACTGGAGAGGTTAGAAAAGGGGGGATTGGGCCTGCAGAGCTGGCTGGAGGAGCGTGGTTTTGTCTTCTTTCTCTTTTGTTAATGCCTTCTGATAGAAAGCATTAACAGTTTAATGTGTTGAATGCAAGAGTCCCTGCAAGCAGCAGGTAGCTGCGAGCAGCACGGACAGATCACCAGCAAGTGAGCAAATACTCGCACTGCGGCACCTCAGCAAAAGGCTTCTTCTCAAAGCAGCGGTCTGTCGGGGAAGGATCTCTAATAGGTTTTGAATGAGCAGCAATAATGTCTTGGGTCAAAAAAATTCAGGTTTTAAAATATTCATTAGCATGAGGAATTCGTGGGAAATGGATTTTAAAAAACACCAGAAAGACGTGCTAATGATAGAGCACAGATGCCCACAGAAATTAGCACATGGTCACAGTACCAACCAGAAAAGAGAAGAAAAAGAAATAATCAGGAAAAACACAAAGTGAGATTTCATACTGTGTTCTTCTCTCACCCGCTGCAGTTAACCATCAATAGCA
>JAVCKT010025811.1:24178-34717 GCA_032273925.1 Rhynchotus rufescens
TACTGTGTTCTTCCCTCACCCGCTGCAGTTAACCCTCAATAGCAGAGCTGTGGACAGGGTGTAGAGAGGCTGCTCTCCCGCACGGCCCTTCATTCCTGGGGCATCAGCAGGCTCCAATTCAGCCCTAATAGCCCCATAAAACGTACACTGCAATCCCCAGATGCATTAGTGTTGATACAGGGTGAAATACAAAACCATTCGCCTTGATTTTCGTCAGACTCTAGCCCCTATACACCACCCTTCAAAATCTTTTTAATAATAAATGCATTTTCTACATGTTTTTTTTTTTTCTATCAAAATAGCATTTTTTTTTCCTGGATGATGTAATGAATTGCTTGAATTCAGAACAAAGATAATCCAACATTTCTAAGAAACAGTTTCCGCTTCTGCAAAGCCTAGCCTATTCTTTTAATCAGTTCGGAGTCAAGTTCTTAGAAACCACAAAGTAACCCCCAAACTCCAAGCTGGTTTTAACACAGCTCTTTGCTCTGCATTCCCATGTTTTCCCTGCCCTCAGTGATTCCGCCAGGGCACATCCCGGCTTCCAGCCGGTTACAAGAAGGCGCCAACTGACACATTCACCGTTGGAGGAACCTCCAAGGAGTCAAACACAACTGTAAAGACGTGGCAATGTGGGAATCACCTCAGTTAGTGGCAGAAAAGCACCCCGTAAACACATGAATAATGCAAGAGAAAGCAATCAGGAATTAAGCGAGGTTTTAGCATTATAGTCCTTTGGAAGAGGATGTTGCACTAACTCGACGAGGATGGATGCTGTCCAAACCAGGCATTTGCAAAGGCATCAAACTTATCTTCATTGCAGCATTCCTTGGGATAGACAGAAAGGAGAAGGGCTACCACAGAAGTCACTGCTGCTGGGGTAAGAGCCTCTTGCAGCGCCAGCCGCTCTGCTTTGCTGCTCTTACACAGCCCGGGCAGCCCCAGCCCCTTCCTCCCGCTCTGCTTATCACAGATTAACGACGTGGGACGGGGCCCGGGCCCGCAACATGTGCATGAACTCAGTTTCCACATGGTTAGCCAGAGTGGGAATGCTTGCTTCGGGGCCAACCATTCAACAACAATAAATATTTACTTGGAATATGTGAATTCCTAAGCTCCTTTTGCAGCCAGAGCAATTGGGCTGCCGTTTAAGTCTTCCTCTTACGGACGGGTCGTTGTCAAAGATGCCATCTAGTTTCTCAGTTTTGCTTTTCTGTTCAGATGCCATGGGAAGGGTTGTTAAATGGATATGTTCTTCCCCAGTGCCAGGGTTTTCAGAAGCTGGGCCAAATTTATTTTGAAGCCTATCTATAGGCTGAGGTAGGAGCCTAACTGGATACATTCACGTCTAACTTTTTTGGCTGCTTTTCCCAGCAGTTAGTTCTGCCTTCTTCCCAAATGTGAATCCTACTCAGAAATAATTTCACAGTTTTTTCAGTCCCTGCCTCAAGCATGAAAATCCCCGGGGCTACCGCAGCGGTTGCTCATATCAGCACCCACCTCTGCACAGCACCCGGGTTCGGCACCTCTTCGATGGGGCCGTGTCGAGATGGCCTCACAGCATCATCCATGGGAAAGTGTAACTGATAATTTCACAGCGCACCCGCTTCAGTCCCTGAGTGGACTATTTGCTCTCTCTCCAAAGCCCCCGGCAGGCTAACCACAACCTGCATCTTCTCGGGAGCCACTTTCACGGATGGGAGGTGGGTTCTGCATAAGCAGAAGGCCCCACGCGATGGAAATGCTGTGAAAAACAGCAAATGCCACTTGGGAAGCTGTGACCGGCAGGAGAAATATTTCACATAACCAGACAAGAAGGAATCTACGAAAATCTTGGCTTGTTCTCCTGCATTATTGAACTGCTCCTGGAATACGAGTTCTTAAGACATATAGAGAGAACTATGGAGTTTGATCCAAATCCCAGTGAAAGATTCCTGTTGAGCTCAGTGGGCCTCAGACCTTCCCCACAAAGTAAGGGATGGAAAACTTTTGGGATGGGAACAGCCTCATCGTCAGTGTGCAGGAGTGTCGAGCTTATGGAATCCTACTCTATCATTACATTCCTGAAAACAGAAACTAAACAAGCCAGTGTGACACCCAATACTTCCAGTAGGTACAAAAATACAAATTCCGTCTTACTCCAGTCTTTGTACTGTCCTCCAGCTCCCCAAGCTATCCCAACTCTCCCCATGTTATCCACAGAGCCCTTAGGCCCGGATCAGACTTTAAGCAGCGCTCCAGCTTTGGGCTCACCCTCCGCTCCCTCGAGGCCGCTCGGAGGGGCGCGCGGTTCCTGCCCGCTCAGGGAGCCGCTCGCGGGGCTCCGTCCGCGGGGCTGGAAATAACCACGCTCCGCAGCCCCCGATTCCTCTTCCACATTCCTTTCGGGATGAGAGGTGCCAAATCATTTCCTGTTTTCTAAATACAAATGATAAATGCCCATATTTGACATAGCTTTAAGTAGTTTTCATTTTGGAAACTTTCCTGACGCTTTTCTTGACTTCTTCCTCCCAGTGAGTGATCTATAAGGCGCTGTGTTTTAACGTGTGAATATTTCCGCATGCTGCTCCAGCGAGCAGAACTTTTTTTCTGACTTTCTTTTATTCTACAGAGTCCAAATGGTTGGAGGGTTTAATATCATAACAGAGGGCAGGAAGCAAGTAAAGCTATGTGACAGACCAGACACTGCTTGTGTCTTGAGCGCAGTGAAGGGCAATAATTATCACTCCGCGGGGAGCGATTAGGCTCACTGAAGCTTGAGTGATTACTCTTTTCTTTGCTGACCGTATAATCAGACCTGGAACTCTGAAGTTATGCACAGTTTTTAGAGGGCAAAATTTGCAGGAAAGCAAAATGAGTCAGTTCCAAAAACAGCAAGCTACATTCCTGCCACATAGTCTTCTCTATACTCTCTCTATATATTATTCAGTTATCACTATTTGTGCAACACTGCCTAAATAATTATCGGGAGAAAAAGAGTAATAGGATGTCAGCTGCAATAGCGAGGAGTAGCAGTCAATATTAATCAAAAGTTCTTTTTATTTTCCAGCACTGCCACAGGTTGCACAGATTTGTCTTAGGAAGTATGTGCAAAAGATGGGTCTATCTTGGTACCAGTCTTGGCAAAACACTCGACAAGCGCTAACAATTTTCAAAGGCCATCTGTGTAGTGAAGGGAAGAGGCCAAAGGATATTGAGGAGAATGAGAAAAATAACCAGGATACCCTTTCCACTCACCAGAAACTATAAAAAAAAGGCCAGTTTGTTTTCAGGCTCTTTTGTTCCTATAATACCTATTGCTTGCTTGATAACTCGAAGATAAGAACTGGAAACATGGTTGTTCAGCGGGAAGTCAAAATGTTCCCATTCACCTATTTCTTTAGCCAATGCGCTGAGCAAAAAGCCACAGAATAAATGTATCACGTCTGCCACTTGCCCTTAGCTCACTTCCTTCTGACAACAAATCTCAGGTTAGCAGATAAGATTATGCCCCATCTGCTCTATTTTAGCGTGACAGGTGTATACCTTTCCGAAGCCAGAACGCAGAAGCTTTCACTCCGGTCAAAGGCTGGTAGGTCTGTGTTTAGAATAACTTCTTTTTTCTTTTTCAAGGATACGGTGAGTATTTTAGCTGCCCTGCAAACTCCCAGTTTTTCACACTGAAAGAGCATAATGAGATAACCGTGAAGGTATCAGAGGCTCTGAACACGCTCTGGAGATAAGTTGGTAACATCAGCCCTGGTTTGCAGGGCCGCTGAGCAGTGACCCGCCCTCCTTCCCTGGCGGAATGAATCCTGCTGGAATTGGGATCCCAATCCCTGAGCCTGCAAGTGAGGACTCCAATAATCTATGTCAAGATCAGAAAAGTTAGTAGGAAACAGAATATTTGGTCAATGCGAAACACTTGATGAGCTGGGCTGGAGCAGGAGGAGGGCACTTCACACTGGGATGATGCTGCTAGCATTTCTGCTGACCCTGGAGACTCAGATCATGGCTTTCAACCCCAATTTCTGAGCTTCTCTTGCAAATAATCACATTCTCAGACAAACGTATGTAGGGAGGCAGACAACATGCATTTGTCTGATGTCTCAAATTAGGACCTCAGCGATAGCCAGGGAGAGAATGAGATAGAAAATATCTCACTCAACCTGGTTACTGCAGAAAAGTTGATAAAATTCACCAGGCCCTGCTCCTTGCCCCTCTCTCTTTGCTGTTTGGGTGAAAAATTCTGGGCTCTGTTTAGGTGAGTAACAAACCGTGCTACTGTTTCATTCTTCTTTGGCCATTAACTCTTTTATCGTGTTGCTGGCAGTGCTTCTCATTTCAACCTGCTCACCATATGTGCAATGCTCGTGCTTTCTCTACTGCTAATTGCTTCTCTTCGACAATATCGTCTGTACGTGCACACCATATTGCTGTTTTTATCACTCTAAGCCTATTAATGGCCAGACTTATAGGTCCCGAAGGAATTAATATTAACCAGCTCTCTAAATATTGTTCATGCCTCTCAAAAACTCCTGTCTCTTGGAGCCTGGCTCTGGTTGTTCGCAATTAGATTGCTGTATTTCATCCTCTGGGGCCTGGGTCTTAACTTTTGAAAGAAGCAGATCAACAAAATTTATGAGAGTAATATTAATATCTAGGAAAGGCAAAACGTAGGCAAAGTAAACAAGCCTTTCGTCTTAGCTGTTTGCTTACCTAGGGTCAAAATCTGCCCTCAGCTACACATAGGCAAGTTCAGCAGGCCCCAAACATACAGATTTCTGCAGAAAGAATTTGGCCTTAGATGACTTCAGAGCTTTCTTTGTCAACCCCGTTTCCCAGCGAGCTCTGAGCTCTCCTGCAAGAGGTTACACTTCACCGTCCCAAAGAAAAACAGTGGTAAGTAGATCCTCATTTACTAGCATTTAGAGAATGTGACGGGATTTTGCTGAGGAATTTGATATCCGCAGTCAGTCTAGAACAAGATGCTCAGGAGCCGTCCCCATGCGGCGAGGCGCCGCGCGAGGCCGCTCACGATGGGCAGCACATGGCACAGCCCGGCTGTTCCCTCCAATTCCCAGCAAGAAAACCACTCTCAAGAACAAACAGCATGCCATATAATTTGAAGCGAGAGAATGCCAGCTAGCAGATGATTAGGTTGCCTGTGGAACCGACATGAAATTAAGATAATCTAAGTGGCTTAAACCAATTTTATCCTATGGGTCTGTACTGGGAGACAGAAGAGGGGGATTTAAGATGTCATACCAGTCACAGTGGGTCCTGCTGGGTTGTTTAGATGCCTGTAGCAGGCTGGCTTTGCAAACCCCGTCCTGGGGCACCCAGCTGGCTCCAGGTGCTCTAGGAGGAACTGGGCACCTCACTCAAACTGTGGGTTTTGCTACAGGAAAGCTGCTGCTGGAGCCAGGGGCTTAACGCTTAGACATGGAAAACCTCAGTGCTGCAGCACCTAAATCCTTTTCCGAGTCCGAGTTTACATCCAGGAGCAACTTATGACCTCTTATCTTTAACCGCTTGTTCTTACTCAGCATGAAGGTCAAGCTTATAGGAAGACTGCCTGGCTAGGGATGGGTATCCAGGTCGGCACCTCTCTCCCCCCAGCAGGCAGAGGTTGTCCGCACGTCTCCCGCTTTCTCAGGCTGTTGGGAAGCTGGACAAACAGGTCACAGAAAGGGTTTCTGGACCGGAACTCGGCCGTGGCAGTGCCACATGGAGGGTGAGTTGGCATCCCAGGCTCCATGGTGCCAGGAGACGCACTGAGGACGGGCCCCACTATCGGGACTGTTGTTTGCAAGGAGAGACAGGATAGACACGGACTTCAGCTCTTCAGCAGGATTTCCTCTCCTATTGGAGCTGCGGCATATCAACTACTGTCAAGATTGTTTTATTGGAAGACAGCTTCCAGGAGTTGTGCCGTCGGGGACCGGCGCTTATCAGGAGAACAAGGAAGCTCTTTTAGGAAGCGCTTTAGGAAGGGAGAGAGGGCCTCTCATTTTTTTATAAGGAGCCTCATTCTTGTCACGTCCTTCCCTGTGCAGATAGGTGCATCAATACTAGCGTTGTTCCGCTAACTGCTTCAAGTGCTGCGTTAAAAATTAGACATCAGGATTTTAGTAGGAGTCTGTCTGATGCAGGGAGTTGCTGGAGGGGGGTGAGGATGACTTCATCTTCCCTGCGCTTTCTCTGGGCTCCGATGTGGTGACTCATGCGGCTGCTACAAATTGCTCCACGCTCTGAGCTGAATCACACACAGAAGCCACCTCAAAACAGTGGTAGGTCTGAAAACAGATAGTTGAGATGAACTTGGACTTGACCGGCATTGAATTTTCTCTGGTTTTCATTTTGAAAGAACACACAGGAAAGCTCCGCACGTGCAACTGCAGATCCCTACGGATGTGCAAAAGCAGCAGCTTGAGGTTAGCCTGTGCCTTGCTGACTCAGGCCACCGTGAGCAACGCAAGCTGAAACAAGAATCCGCTGGAAATTAATTGTAGTCTGGTGTAAGAGCGTTCAAATGTGGAACAGTTCGTTCGGATGAGCTGGTTTACACGGGTACCAGAGTGATTTTGCATATAAATACAGCTGCAGAAGGGGAAGAGACGGGAAGGACAAACTGACACCAGTTCATGCAAAGGAACAAACCCACAACTATTTGTGGCGGCAAGAGGAGAGCATCAGGCACTGACTCGTCCCCAGCCTGGTGGCAGTTTGAGAGCAAAGCCCCAAATCCACCCCAGCCAACACCTACCCGGGGCCTGGATCGGACCAGCCTCAGTACCCTGGGGGCTCCGGAGGCTGCTCCAAACGTCGCTGCCCGGTCCGTCTCCTGTGCCATTGGAGGGGTGTTGCCGAGGGGCCGTGGGCACCGGCCCGCTCCGGTGTGTGGTCCGCGCCGCGCGGGCCGCTCGCTTTCATCCGCGCTGGACCTTTCCCTTGGCTTGCGACCTTTCCCTTGGCACTGTCCTGCCATTTCCTCGCTTTCACAAATTTTAGCCTCTCACTTGACCTGTGACCTGCGACCTTTCACTTGGCCCTTGATCCCATAAATTCTGGCGGCTCGTAGACGGAATCGCGGGATAAATAAACAAGCGGCCGCGAGAGGCTGGGCCCGCGCGGAGCCCAAGGGGCCGACGCGGAGCAAGGAGCCCAGCCGACAGACGCGGCCCTGTGGCCACCTCCTTCGCCCCGGTGAGGACCCATCATCGGCCTCAAGCACGGCAGCCTCCGCTTCGACCGTGCTCACTGCTGTGGACAAAGGTGCTGCTCCAGAGAGCGCCAACAAGACCTGGCCTTCATCCTTTAGAACTGAGGAAGACTCGGGTACTGGTTATTACTGTTGACCATGTGGTATGAGTGAGACCAACCTGGATAAGGGCAAAGTGTTTTGAGGATGAGTTAAGTAACGAGGTTGTTCGCTCTAGCACACAACGCATCGCTGAGACCTCAGGGACATTCGGTACGAGGCTGTCACCCACACCGAGTAAAACAAGCCTGGCGCCGGTTCACAACAGGGTTACTTGGATAGACCATCCACGAGAGGCAACAAAAGGAGTCTGGATTGTGTAGATAGGAAAACAGAAGAACCTGGCAATTCTGATCCAGGTCGGCTTCCCACCAGCCTCGGTGGGAATAAAGGCTGACGATTTCCTGACATTACTGAAGGTTTTGTCCTTGAATACAATGGGGGCAGAATCAGATCTTGAAAAACAGAATTGGACCCAGAGGAGTCCGGGCTGGGAAAGCCCCAGCACTTTCTGGTTTAAATTGAGCAGGGCTATAAAAGTCCAATAAAATTCATATTGAAATATGAGCTAAAAGAAGTGTGTATCACTGAATTAGGCTGGTCAAGGCAATTAATCGCGTTCAAGTGCTGCATGCATATATATTTATATATTTATATAAAGCATTCTTTAATTCACTGTTAGCATGCTTATGTTTTTCCTTGTGATTAAATATGTTTGTAAAAAGCACCTCGCCTGCAGAAGTGGAGCCGTAAAGAGTCTGAGCAACTTTTTCCCACGCTTTAGGTTCAGAAGGTTCTTTCACTACAGTGTCAAAACCCTGGAATTCCATTTCCTGCCTCTAATTTAAGTGACTAGCTTACCCGTGCTTTACTGTCTATAGATTTATCAAGCAGAATGTAAATTATTTTGTTAGACACATCATTTTATTTCCAAGATAAATCTCGGGAGGTCACATTTAAGGAAATCAAGAGAGAGCGCCCAAGGAGGCCCAAGGAGCTCCTCCAAGGAGGAGCTTGTGAGCACCTCACATCTGCTTGTCTTCTAAAAACTTCTTAAAACTCCTCAAAATCTTTTAATCTCAGGTAAATAAAGTACCACTGCTCATACCTTCTGGGCCCAAAACAACTACATTCTAAAGGCTACAATGCACATTCGTGTTTCTGTTTCTCCTCATAAGTAAAAGAAAGAGCGAGCTTTGATCACCCAAGTGCACTAATGCACCTCTTGCCACCAGGCTATGACATTGCTGCATTTTGGTCCTATGTGGTAGCATGGATGGTTAAAATCTTAGACATTCCATATCCAGGCCTGCAATCTGGATGCACATGGGGTGACTAGGACCTGAGGGCAATGATGGCCAGCAGGAAAGCACCATGAGACTGAGCACATCCAGCTCGAGGTGTGCTAACACCTCGCGCGAGGTGGCAAGTGCAAGAACGCAAGGCAAGAACACAGGGGTTTGGGGATGCAGCAACCATCCCCCAAACCCAACACGAGTCCTTGGCTCGACTATTTCAGCAGGAATACCTGGTTCTTTGGGAACACCGAGAGCTCCTCGCGCAAGAGCCAGGGCGGGAGGGCTGGATGTGCGGGGGCCCCTCCGATCCGGAGTGCGGCCGGCTCCCGGGAGCTGCGCCGGGAAGCACAAACAGGCTCATGAAACCGCAGCGTTTTGTTCTGCCGGACCTGGACTATTTCAGCCACGAGCGCCTTGAGCAGCCACAGGTGTTGCACTAAATAAAGCCATAGAAAGTGTCTAAACGGCAACAGTGGAAGCCCTGTTCCCAAATCCTTGTCTGCTTTCTATTAATAGCCGGATTCCTTGCGATCAACAGCCCCAGCCGCGTTTACCTTATTTTTTTGGCAGAAATATTTTGATAAGGAAAGATCTACTAAAAATGACTACTGCTTTTTTGGGTCAGTTTGTCCTGGACGAAGCTTTCAATCTTTTCGCAGAGGGGGAGAACATAAACTCGCGACTCAGGAGAGAGAGGAAACCAGGGGTTAGCGGGGTTGGGAGGCCAAGTAGGCTGCACCAGACCCCCTCCGTCAAGGAGAACCCTTGGCAGCATAACTAGAAACAGACCACGCCGAAATCCCCGGGTTCATGAGCACTAACATAATTAGCTGGGATAAAACTAATATTCCCGGGTTAAATTTCACCTCAACACAGAGCGGCGGTTATTAGGGCGAGCCTGGTGCGAATGAGGAAAGATGTGTTTCATTTAGGGCATTTACACGGAGCGGGCGAGCGCGCGCGGGGCGGCTTCCTCCCCGGCGCGTTAGGAGGCTTGGGGCGAGGGCGGCCGCCGAAAGGGCCTTCCAGGTGGAGGCCTCGATCGGCTGTGGGGGAACGGGCCGCACAGCGACACCCCGGGGCGCTCCCGCCCGGGAGAACAACCACAGATACACTGGAAAAAACATGCGGCGCAGGAAATGTTTGACCACTGTTGCATCGCGAGATATCAGAGGAATTTCACATTGGTGACTTCCTCCGCTGAGGGCCAAATGGCCCCGTGGGGCTCCCAGAAACACACAAAAAAAAACCACAAAGAAAGTGAGAATGACCCCCATATCGAACATCCGCAAACACCGTTCCCCAAGCTGCTGCAGCCAGAGGAAGCCCCTCTGGGGACGCGGCCCCGTGCGCCGGTGCGGAGGGTGCCGGGCGGCCGGGACGAGCAGCTACGCGGCGAGTGCGACAGGCCACGAGGGCAGCTCCTCACGGCCCCGCATGGAGCCTCTTCGAACAAACCACCTCCTAGCACGGTTCGGAAGGGCCTTGGAGCCACGTCCCCCCTCAGGCTCTGGGCAAACAAAGCTACTAATGTGTGGTCGGTCATTCTCTTGGCAGCGGCGCGCGGCGCTGATAACGCCGCGGCCGCCTGTTCTCCGCGGAGCCCGCTGCTGCAGGAGCGCCCCGTACCTCAGCCCCCGATGCTTGTGATGCGGGTGATCCTCCGCCTGCGCGGCGCCAACCACAACATGCTACCCACCGTGAGAGAGCGGGACACAGGCTGCTCTAGTCAGGAGTTATCGTCTATCATACTGATTGACGAAACCAAGAGTGAGCAGAAAAAATAAACACGAACAGAGGCTGCAGTGTATGGGGCAGTCAGCTGGGAGTTTTAGTATTTGCCCTCGGTGATCCTACTCTCATGGTAGGTTATCTTTTCCTTGTGCTATCATTTATCATAACTTTGAGGGCCGGAGGGAGAAGCCAGCCTACAATTTCTCCATTGGCCGCATTCATTAAGCTCTTCTTTTTTTAGCGCTGCTTCCTCTGCCCCTAATA
>JAVCKT010025812.1:0-51392 GCA_032273925.1 Rhynchotus rufescens
GCTCTGCTGGAACAAACATGGAGACGGGAGAGTCCACCAGGGAACACATCCTTGTCCAAGCCCACAGAACAAGGGGCTCCATCGTCAACTTCTTCAGCTCCCTCTTGTTCTCTATAGGACTGTTCTTATGGGATGTAACCACATCTCAGCAACAAGTGCACAGTACTTGGTCACTCTGGGACAAGGATGAGCTGGGACCCTGCTAGAAGAGAGAGAATAGCTCTCCAGGCCCAGGAGGGAAACAAGAAAGGATATCAGAGATGTCAAGATGGGAGGAAGGAATGAAAGCAGACAGGAGATGATATGTGGAGCAGAGTGTCAGTGCTCAACTGTGCAGGAAGGAAATGAGCTGACTGTGGTCCTCTTCCTCATCACATACCCAGGGCCTCTGCATTCCTGCTTGACTTCTCTTCTCCTCCCCTCCTAATTTTCTACCACCAAAAATCAGCCTGGTCCTTTCCATGAGACTACAGCACCTGGCTGCATCCCCCCAGACCCTTTTGCATATCAGTTGAATATGAGCTCTCACCACACATAGACTCTGGACCTGAATCTGTCCCTCCAAACCTCTGACCCACTGCCAATGAGAAATGGCAATCACAACCTTGGCCCAGCACATCACACTGTTTGCACAGCCCTTGCTCAAACACAATGGCCAGAGCTTGCTCTGTGCTGCATGCAGCTCCCTGCAAGAAGTGCTGTGACCTTACTCGCATGGTGACCCGTTGCTTTAGCAGGATTACAATGCAGCATTGTGTGCGTTTTCATCGCTCCAACACCTGGAGACGTTTGCAGACCAGAGCTGTCCCCGCTCCTGCTATGGGAGCCAAAGGTTCACACTCCCTCTATGACTCACCGTGTCACTCTTCAACTAACCCCCATCTCTCAGAGGTCATTGGCTTCAGGAGTAGATCAATTAACACGCTCGACTATGGCAAGCACGCATAGCTACTAAACTTGGTGCAGTACTGGGGAGGTAGCGTTAGTCTTGGGGAAACCAACAGGGACTTGGCCAGTCCTCGAGCCCTAGACAACTTGTGGGACAACACTGTGCAGATGCCGTATGAGCTGTGGCAGAACCGAGCAGAGAGCTTCAGAGCGTCCCAAGGCATGAATCCCTGAGGCTGTTGCAGCACCGTGCCATGCAGGAAAAAAAATCTGGCTGTAGGACCTGGTCTCCAAAAGGAACAACTGCCCCTATAGTCAAACTTCAAGCCCAGAATCCTGTTGGCCAAAGCGGGAAGTGTAAGGGAGCAGAGAGCTGGAGATTTGGAAAGTTTTGTGTGTTTTATGCATGCAACAGAACAACTTGTAGGAAATGAGTTCCAGTTTTACAGCCTTTGTCACTGGTGTCACACATTCCCCTGTGGAAACTCCAGGGACTCAGACCAAGAAGCTTCGAGACCAGCCTGGCTTGGGCTGTCATTTACCCTAGAGCCTGAAGCAGCATTGCAGAGATTTGTTTGGGTCTAAAAAGGGCATCTTTGGCCATGGGCTGCCTTCAGTCATGTAAATAAGAGGCACATGGTGCCCAGGTGGCCACAGCTGAGCGACACGGCACCCCTGACAAATCAAGGCTCAGATCTGGATGGCTTCCTTTAGAAATTGACTTCAATTGGCCTTCCATCCTGGGGTGAAGGAGTTAGGAGCAAAGGAAACAGACCAGAAGAGACCACCATGCACCGGAAAAAAAGCGGAGGGGTTCTGCATTCCTGAGAGCTGAAAGGGGCAAAGTGGCTCTTCCTGCAGCTTCTCTGCAGGCGCTGAAGGCACGGATTAGCTGTGTTTCCCTGAAAGCTTTTTGGAAAGGTCCTCAAATTCCTCAGTCACAACTGAAGATTGAAAATCTGGTAATCTGTTGCACCAGTGAAGGATTTTGATACTTTTTTTTTTTTTCTTTTCTTGAAATACTGCTGACCAATTTATTTTTAATTAGGAAAAATAAACACTGATAAACCAGTTCTTTGGGAAATAATTCTTCAAAAGAATTCCGAACTTTTTTTACTGGAAGATGTTGCCAAAAAGAACTGTTCCCTCCATGGGAGGGAGGTGTCTGATCCCTCCGTGAGAGACAGAGGTGTCCGTTTCCAGCTGATCCGAAGAAGAAAAAACCTGCCAAAACCCTACCGGAGCACCTGCGATGGGGCACGGTACCAAGCCACAGCACAGAGAGGCTCAGAAGGATAAGCAATCAAGGGTGTGCATGTCCCCAGGTGAGACTGCAGCAGAGTGGTCTTAAGTATAGCATTGGGGCATGGAGCTTTTGAGCAATGCCCGACATTTCCTGGTTTTCTTTCCATGCCACCACCTGCAGCTTCCATGCTGCTTCGATGACCCCTACAGGGACAAGCAGTAAAAAATCAAGAGGTTTAATATTTTGTTCACCTAGAAGACGGGTGCTGGGGGTACCATTCCTGAACTTATTGTAGGGGGGCAGAGAAGATTTAACACTTACAGGAAGCTCTAGCAGTCTAAAATCTTCATAGACAGAAGGATGACTGCTGGGAGCAGCATCTGACAACTGAACAAAAGGCTAAGATGCAGTGTCTGCTGCATGGAAATCACTGCAGAAAAGCCAAAACATGAATGCATGCACAATGCTAACGACACAGAGTGGTGCTGGCTATGCCCAAGGACATCTCCTTTCCCTTGAGCTTGACATTGGACGGTCTTGCATGCTCACACAGCTCCCACATTTCTGGATAGCTGTTTTTCAGTCTCATCCTCCTACCTAGCCACTGTCTGTTTGCTTTCTTTCAGAGGGCATCCTTCCTTCTCCAAATTCTTCCAGGGTGTTAGCACTGGCCCTCTTGTTCTCCATACTGGTGGGATTCCATCATCATATTCCCAACAAGAAGCATTTACACGTCTCAACCAAAGTCTCTTGGTGCATGAGGAGGCAGATCTGTAGTAAAGATCTAAGTGCAAATATGCCTCTAAACCCATAACTTTGCAGTCCTTCTTGTTACCATATTGAAGCTCATTTATGAGTAGCTGGGACAGGCGGAGAACAAAGCAAGACTTTACACCCCAAAGCGCATGAAAGGACGAAATAAAAATCTAATTTAACTTCAACACTCTTGGACAATGATCCAGAACTTCAAATAACATTTTTCTTCCAGATTAGTGTCCTTGGCTCCTAGTTCTCCTTGCTGTCTCCTGCCAAGGGCACATCCCTATGTCATACCCTCCCTTGCAGGGTGCACTTGCTGCTGAGCTGAACCCTCTATCACTGCTAAATTTTTTCTTCCTCCCATCTCAGCTGCACAGACTGAAGTCTATGGCATGAACGAGAAGACTATGGCATGAGCAGTTCAGGCATAGGGTCATGGTGGTCACAGGAGATCATATGTTTCCCAAGACTGTCTCACAGAATCACAGTCTCATAGAGTACCAGCCTTCATCAAATCCAGGAAACTCTCTCCCCCTTTGGATCTGGGACCTGCAGTTGTACAGGGTCAAATCACAACTGCCTTGGCAAGAAAGGGGAAATTCTCCATCCTGACTCAGATCTTCAGAGGAAAGTGAGCCCTTGGCTTTTAAGCACCTTTTTAAGGCGTGGAAATATCTCTACACTACCAAGGTAGCCCTTTGCCCCCTATGGCTTGAGAAGAGGACAGGGTTGACCTGTCTGTAATCGCTGACACAACATTACTTTTAACTCTATGGTCCCAGTTTGTATCATCCTGTTCCCCCTGAAAAGTGTAGTCAAGCGGAACAGGCGAAGAGAGCTAAGGGAGAGGGAAGGGCACAAAGCTCAGGTACCTTCCAGGGAAGGAGCGCACGCATCTTCACCATTCCTCCAGGTACCAAATGACCAAGCACAAATCTTGGGCAGCTACGTAACATTCATGTGCCACAATTTTCCTAGAAAACATAAATGAAGTAATTTCCTCGATTTCACTACAGTTCTTTATTTTTTTTCCACAGATGAGCCACCAACATTTATCTAGTTGCTTGTCATGCTTTCCATAAATAGGAGGTGGCCTCAGACGAGGAGGTTCCCCACCCTGTTTACATGCTGATTCAAAGGCATTTGCTCTGCAAATGTCTGCTCCACCTGGTTTCACCTGGTTGATATGACTCTTCCATCCAGCCTTCACTTGAGCACTTTTCCTGCTATTTGGCTGTAAACCTCACCCAACTCTGTATGGGGCAGTAGCTGCCACACACAGCTTTCACCAGCCACAGGGAGGCCTCAAGACATCCCAGCATGTCCAGCACTGGGACAAAAACCACACAAACTACTTGCAGCCACAACACAAAGGTTGTGGTTACCCCAGAGCCCCCTGGGAAAAGGACATCTGATGGAGAAGAGAAACATCCTTCTCCTATATCACTTGTTTCTCCTCTGTTTCTCTTCCCTTTTCTCTATCACACTTCATTCAGCCCTTCCCACTTGCATTTCTGTTCCTGCTTGGCTTTGGCCTTTCTCAGGCCGAAAATAGCTTTGCCAGCTTGGCATCAGTCTTATTTTCCATTAGCAAGACTCCGGAACGCTTTATGAGCTCTTGCATCAAACCTGTTCACCAGCTCCTCCAAAGAAAACCTGCAGCCATGAGCAGCATTTCCCAACCCCTTGCTGTGGGTCAGAGCAAGGACAGACTGGAGAGGCAGCATGACTCGAACACAGGCTGCACAGTGATTCCACCCTCACAGGTGAAGACTCCTTAACAGAGAGCACAAGTTAGTGAAAGCAGTGTTCTGTGCTATGGAGCTCTCAGTGACAAACATGGTGAGATCCAAGCAGCATCAGAGTGTGTAACAGCACCTTCAAACAAGCTATGCTTGAGAGACCCTGCTTCAGAGGTGAGGGAAGAGGAAGATACCTCACCTACAGTCACTTACAAGTCATACGTGTTTCATTCTTGGCAGGAATGGGTCACCCAAGGCTCTGTCCATTAAGTGGAACACAAGGCTACTTGTAGTTGGGATGCCCTCTTTCTCTTCTCCTATTAGGTGCCTACAGACAGACTGGCAAGTCCTCCTAGTTCTGTGTAACCTCATGTTCGGGTTTGAATATGAAGACAGTCTTCAAGGAACTGCTTTCCTCAGAAGATCCTGGATCCTACAAAGCCCTTCTCAATGCAGTCTAATGCTGAAGCCATACTAAGTTATACATGTCTTTCATGTCTTCTACTTGCTATCCTACAGTTCAGGAGCTCAGACAGGACCAGACAGAGACCACAGATGATTTTCATTTTCAGCTGTGCTCCTGCAGACATGACAGATATTTAATGAGCCAAGCCCCCACATGATCTGCTCTCCACTAAAGTTTTGGAGAAGTTCTGCCTGCATGGCTAGGATAGACTTTGAAACTAAAGGAAGAAACAGTGTCCTATTTCTGCCTCTGTTAACCTTATCATCTGAAATGGGACACGAGGCATAACTTGCAGGACACATCCCTGCCTTGTCACAGATGGGTGGGATGTCAGAGCAAACTTGCACTGCCAACCTGGTCAAAGAGAAGTTGGATGCCCTCAGATTCCGTGGGCAGAAAGAGAAAAGCTATGAAGAGTAAACACATCTCCTGCACCTCCACCTATTTCTTTCTGGGCAGGAAATGCAAGAATTGGCTCACAGAAGCAGCCCAGACCCCATCAGCATTAAAGCACTGCTGGCATTATGGACTTCAGGGGCTCCAAGACAAGGCCCAGGTTTGTGAGAAAGTGCTCTAATCTCTCTGAGGTCTCTGGCAAGAGAACAAAACAAACCCAAAAGAAATCACAAAGCCTGTCCCCAAGGTGAGTGGAGATTTTTTTTTTCTGGTTGTTCAAAGGCTCTGATAAGGTGAACAAGATTAAAGAACAAGTAAGCGTACAGTTAAGGCCAAAGTCCCAGCACAAGCCAAAATGCATAAAGCTAGCAGCAACAAGGTGGCTCTCCCCAAAACTGTAGCACATCCACTGGCTCTCCCACTTTCACCCTAAAGCCAAGGGCTGCCTGATGCCAGCAAAGGCCCTTAACCCCCCTGCAGAGCCAGAGCGTTCCTCCTCCCAACCACCAACTTAGAACATACTCAGAGGAACGTGGTCCATCACGGCACCAGAGGGGACCCCAAGTAGCTCAGAATCCACAGCACATCAATACCACTCTCAGTCTTAACAGGTCCATAGCTACCCTTGGCTCCTGACTTCACAACCTGCTGCATTTGCTCCCGGGGGGGTCCGTAAGAGCCGAACACAGCTGAGCCCCACGGCCCTTCAAAGGGAACTGTTAGCTCCAGGTACCACACCACGGAAACTCCAGGGAGGCCTCCTTTCTTGGGAAAGCTCTTAAAGTCAATAGGAACTAATTAAGCTGCCACGTCCCACGCAGTCTGCAAAGTGTAAAATTAACTAAATATAAATTTAAGTAGGTGCTAATGGAAACCCAGAAACAAAGGTGAGGCCCTGTCTGCGATAGGCTTCCGAATGACTTCAAAAAGCAAACTGGCACATTCCCGATAAGAGGCCGTACTGGATTCCCTGCAGAAAGTCACATGGAAATGCTTGTGGGTCATTTGATGAATGAGTCCATTTGAAAACTGCAAAAGAAAAAAAAAAACAAACAAACAAGCAAATGGAAATACTGTGTTAAGGGTTTGCTGGAGGAGAAGACTCCTCTCTCTCTCAAGCTTCTGTCTGTCGGAAATGTTCTTACTCTTTGCAGGTCTTTGCTCATGCTGCCTGCAGGTTTGCAGATCAGGTTACAAATGATTTAATCAGGGTGACTGTGTGTGTTAGCAGGGAGTTAGCTGCATCATCTTCTGCTTAAGCAAAGCACAAAATCACAAAATAAAGACATAAAGACAGCGGGAAAAAAAGCTGAAGTGCATAAGAGTAGAAGTGGGCCTGGCAATCTCAGCAGGGTGCAGGACTCAGCCCTGCTCCTCTCTCTTGCTTGAGCTTTTGGTCATCCTTGGTGAAGAACAAATGATGGATGAACCTGCTGTGACTTCTCCTTGTGGGAACAACCTCCAGGTCCTCAAAGCCCAGCTACCTGCATGCAGAACAAAGGATCATCAGCCTCAAGCCAGGTGCCTCCAACTTCAGCTACTGAGACCACTATCAAAGACGAAGCCTGTGCCACCTGCAGGCCTCCCCTGTGGGAGGACTTATTGCCCCTCCCCAACAGAAAAAAAAAAAGGGGGATTTAATTTATGTTGCTGATTTTCTGTTTTGACGTAAAAGTAGGAAGCCACTTCCACCAAGAGATCCTTTACTCTTCCCCTCTCTCTTAAGGAAACTCCCAAGGGACGCTGATGTGACTTATTAGAAGATCTTTGGACTGCCAGTTGCACTCATTCCACGAAAAATTAAAATAAAACAACAACAACAACAACAAAAGAAAAACAATTTTCACTTCTCACTGATAGCTTCAGCAGCTCCAAATGCTCCTGCAGCAGTACAGATCTGTACAGACGTTTTTAATCCAGAAACTTCCCATTTTGGCCATGGACCGCACCCTTCCAATGTTGGCCTTTGCTATCTGCACCCTAGCGAGCCGCAAATATACAGAGTGATATGTGTGAAACAAAAGCCTACGTGTTTGCAGGACAGCATTTTGACTTGGCTCCTTATGTAAGCAGCTGCATTAGCAGTTCCAGGAGCCAAGGACTAACCTTCCTCAGCCTGGACCACTAGCACCCATAAGAGATTGCAGCAGAGAGCATTTTGTTGCAACCTGGTCTCTCTAACAGCACCGCAAAAGCAGCACAAACTAGTCAATCCTGAGTGGCTCCTGCAGGGTTCTTGTCCCTGCAAAGACATCACCCAGTCACACAGCAGCCTGTCTGCCCTAAGAAGTGCCCAGGGGTTGTCCCTGGCCTCTATTAGCAAAGCTCTTGTCGTAACTCCTGCACATTTAAGATGCTGCAAGCACCTGCTTGAACCTGCTGTAGTTCACAGCAATACTTGTGGTTTCTTTCCTTAGAAATCAGCTTGCCACTGATACAAGTATCACTTCTTTAGCCTAAGCAGCTAGATATTCATTCTGGTTAAGGAGAAAAGACAGACAACATTGATTCTGTCCATCCTATGGCAACCAAGAGTACTTGTCCGCAAGGACCCATTGACAAGTCGCTTGCAACACAGTCAAAGCCAAGTTCCAGAAGCAGCTTCTTCCTCACACTTTCCAGTCCCCCTGCTCTCTACCAAGATGCTGCCTTTACTGCTGTTTTCTTCAGGTTATAGCTACCTCCTTCTTGCCGGCACGTGCAAGGACATCGGCATAATCTCTGTTAGCCAAGTGAAACTTTACCCCATCAAGCCAGGAAAGCTTTAGCCTGCTCGTTGTCTTTAACAGGATGAGCTGTGATGCTGACTGCCTGAAAGCAGCTATTCACGTCTTGGGGCTCAACAAGAAGTACAAATGGATCCAGCTTTAGCAAAACCGAACCAAACCAAACAACACAAAAATCTACACAGAGATTTCTGCTCGGTCATTTTTATGCTGGAGCAGTTCCTACCACAGAAGGGAAAGGAAAAAGTTGCAGAAGGAAGGAAATGAGCTGATGCTACAGCTAGACTCAAACTCTAGTCCTCTCCTTCACCCACTCATCATTCTGGCCTCACTTCCTTTCTGTGCTGGCACACATCTGACTCATAGAAACACAGAATCTTTAAGGCTGGGAGGGACCTTTAGATATCATCTAGTCCAACCTCCTGCACACGCAGGGTCACCTAGAGCATGTGGCACAGGATTCCAGCCAAGCAGCTTTTGAAGATCTCCACAGAAGGAGACTCCCCAACCTCTCCTGGTAGCCTGTTCCAGGGCTCTGTCACCCTCACTGTTAAGAAATTTTTCCTTAAGTTCCTGTGGAACTTTTGGTGCCTCAGTTTGCGGCCACCTCCTCTAGTTCTATCAGTGGCCACCACTGAAGGGAGGCCGCCCCATCCTCCTCACTGCCTCCCTTGACTCAGCCCCCTTAGGGAAGTGAATAAGTAAACACGAGGCCTACAAGGGTTTTCCGCCAGTGTAAGCCTTGCCAAGGACTACCAAAACCCAGTCAAGCCTCAGTGCTGATGCAAGGGAGATGGAGCCGGGCAGGAAGGAGGCTGCTGCTAAAGGAGCGGCAAATGCCACTAACTGAGCTTCATTGAGTGGTTTCACCACACCCTTCCTAACACACTGGTCACGTTGTAAAGTGGAAGGAGAGCAAGACTGGTCAATCAGCATTTGATAAAAGCCAGGGTTAAAGAAAAGAAAAAGGTCCTTTCAGAGTTGAGCTCTTTGTTTGAGGAGGATATGACTGGTAATTTGGGACTTGCCTTGTTAGATATTAACAACACAGCATGGACCTTTCTGCAGCAACGGGAGCTGCGCCAAGTGCTTGCAGTCAAGGGATTCTCTCTCCAAGTGGGTCATGCTGCGGAAAGTCCTTGCTGAGTGTTCCAGAGGTTGGAGGTCCTGGTCACGGTACTCCTTTCCTACTCACCTTTCCAAACATAGTTGGTCACGTCAACCCCATATTTAGGCTTGAAAAGGGACCACAGAGCCATGTTTTTCAAGTGTTGGTACAGTTTGCCCCACAACCCTGGGAAAAGGCCACCCATTGTCTCAAGATCCTAGAGCCAGGTCCTTCAGGACATAGCAGCAGTCCTGAGGGCCTTGAGGCAAGCTGAAGCCTCTTGGCTCATCATTTTGGCTCATCTCCCAGTTCCTGAGAGAAGCTGTGGCAAAAGACCTATTTGCCTCCACTCAACACCTCCTGGAAATGGGCAGCAGGAAATCACCATCACAACCTTCTCAATAAGACTTGTGGTCACATCGCCATACTCCTCAACAGCCTCTCTGGGATGCTATTGTCATCTGTCTTCCAAGAGAGCTTCTTGCACCCAGATAACACTATTTTTTGTGTCCTGTCACCAGACCTTACTGAGAAGACAGCTTTGCCTTTTGAATTTCTCCTCCACAGATGCATCAAGTCATGCCCAGTAAAGAGGCTGTGAGGCAAATGGGAAGACAGGAGATGCTGAACCTGACTGCACACCAAAACTGGGTCTCACAATGAGTAGGCCTGTTCTTATGGACACAATGGAACAGAGGAAGCAACAAATCCCATAAGCTCTTCCACAAAGAAATAAATCAAATAGGATCAGGATCAAGCTTGCCTGGGCACCTTCATTTTCCTGGGCTTCTCATTCCCAGTGTGCCTGTGTGGATGCTCCTAGGAAGGGCTACCCCTTGCCCTGCAGCAGTAGGAACAGTGCATCCAAATCCTACCTTAAGACGCTCACTTAAGATGCCCCATGGTTCCACAAACCAGGCCTATCCATCTCGGATTGTGTGAGACATGGTTGCACCTGAGGTGAAGAGGAAGAGGAGGAAGAAACACCAACTCATAATCCAGACATCCCACTTAGTGGAAGGCAGCAGCAGGAAAGGGATTTGACTCATGCCAAAGGTAAGCCAGTTCACGTATCTCACCCAGCCCCAGGCTACAAGATAAGCTCCCAACCACAGTAGATAGCAGGAGCACAGGATGGGTGGAGAACACAACAGCCCTACAGTAAACTTGTGGTTTTGATGAGGTGTATGGGGAGAGGCGGCGCCTCCCTGTGCCAGGGAAGGGGGGAATGAGCTGCCTCCTTGCTGTTCTGTCTGTGAAAGGGAGGAGAGGAAAGATGGTCCTGCAGTGTCTAGAGGAAGATGTTTTGGCCAAAAGGGAGATCAGACAAGTGTAACTACCTGCTGTGCTTTTCCTAACAAGTACAAGCAAAAGCAAAATATACCCTGCCGGGGTCCTTCAGCCAATGACAGACTATGTGCAAGGGCAGCCTGGTCTTGCTGAGATTCTTCAGAGCAGAATGTGTGTTACACAGCATGCCTTGATGATCCTCATCACAGAGATCCAACCACGTCCTCCTTCTCCACCACCTGCTAGGCATGCGGTTCATTGCCATCCTGCCATCCAGACTTGAGCATCCTTGGTCTGCAAAGCCATGGCTGTGTCCTTGCTGATGCTCCGTGAGATGCTAGGATGAGTCTTGGAGAAGGATGCAGAGGAAGAGCTACTGTAAAGAGAAGAGACACTGGGGGAAGGACCAACTGTGGATCTTTGTCATGAAGGGCAGCCTTTTGCTTCTCTATTGAGGTGTCTTGCCTTGTCCACCAGCCAGAAGGAAGCAGACCTTGTGACACTTCTGCTGCTACGAGCACATGGGAGAAACGACTGGCTTCCTACCAGATGTGTCCCACTGCCAGTCATCCTAACAGAGAACAGTCTCAGCACAGGAGGGAGGTGACAAGGGACAAGGCAGGAGGCCAGCCTGAAGTGCTTGGAGTAGCAAATGCTTCTCAAGCATGTTGAAATCCCAGAGCCCCAGGTAACATGAGGGGAAGCACAGATGAAGCCTAACTGTTTTAGAGAGGGTTACACTGTGCAGATGTGATCCACCTGCACACCTCTGCACAACACCGACCCAGAGACCCAGCAGAGTGACTAGCAAGGGACAGGCACTCCCAAGCTCAGCTTTGTCAAGACGGAGGAGAGGAAAAGGCAAGCACACGAGAAGACACAGAAAGAGGCAAATCTATCTCATGAAGAACAGAGCTGGGAGGACACAACAACATGCACCAACAGCTGTGTCCTTAAGTGAACTTGAGGAAAAAGGCAGGGACACAAAAACTGAGTGGTACAGCCAGCCACCACCTACTCCCTCTGGCCACCCAGGCTCCCAGCACAGACTGCCCATGGTCTCTGGGAAAGAGCAATGACTCGCCATGGGCCTGCTGCGGAAACTGGCCTCTCCGAGCGAGCGCTCTCTCCCTGGGGGCCGGCGCTGGAACGCGGGGCCCAGTGTGTCCGTCTGCTCCAGCCTCACCACGCCAGGCACCCCAGGGAGGGGCCAGCGGATAGAGGAGTGCGAGCCAGGCGCTGCGTGTTTGCTTTCCGCTCTCCCGGCCTCCACGCTGAGCTCACGATAACCGCTCGCTCCACGGCCAGAGCTCCGCTCGCCATGCTGAAATTCAAAAGGCACCTGATCACGTAAGTGGATTTTCTTCTTTTTTTTTTTTTTAGTAAAATATTATTTGCCTCAAAGAAAACCAAAAGCTTTTATTGATACGATGCTAGCTGCTCCCATCACCAGATCTGGTCACATCCCTGTAGAGCTCTTTGTGCTAAGATATAGTTTGAGACTGAAGAGATGATGGTAAATGTCAGGGCAGCCCTTCAGTTTGGTGTAAATGCAGGAAAGCCTGGCTCAATTTTGCTTCCTCTTCCACTGAAATTCTAGGAGTGGCGTTTCTCCCCTTTGTGCTGAGTAGGGATATTATCTTTTGCAAGGCTTGATGCTGCAAAGGAAGAGGTGCTGCAAAGACCTCAGCAGCATGCCGATTCCCTCCATCTCATTTCAAGCAAGAGCACGTTGCCCTCAGCTATGCATGCCCACCTGCAGAGAAAGTGGGGAATAGAAATGTGGTTCTGTGAAAATCATTTACATGGCGATCCCAGGCAATGCATGGGAGGTCTGGAGTGACCTACCTTCCTCCAGATGGTCTGTTCTGCAAAGGATGGATGAGGGAGACAGGTGAGCAAGGCTTGATTGAGTTCACGGCTCTGTCCATTGGTAATCCACTTGCTGGCTGAGTGCATTTCCAGGCAAGAAAGACATATCCCACATACCTGCAGTGTCTGGGGACACATTGCTGCCATATGCCAAAATGCAGGACGGGGTATTCTCAGTTACTTTTCCAGCCTGTTGGTTTCAAGGGTAGCCTGGGCACACAAGCAAGACCTTGTACCCATGTTGAAATGAAAGGGACCACTACCTTATCTCCTGGTGAGCCTCCTCCAGACCAGTGTCCCTGTTAGCTCTTTGCTACGTGTAGAGAAAGTAGCTGCAGTTGCTGTTGAAGGGAACCAGGTTTTGGCTGTCATGCCAGTTAATTTCCTGTGTAACACTTCTCGCTGTATGTATGTATGTATGTATGTATGTATGTATGTAGCCCCAGCAAATCAGTGAAGTCATGTTCTACCACTTATCCACCTAGTGAAATCAGTTTTGGCCACCTCCTGTCTGAGGTCTTGCCCCTTGTAACTAAACAACAAACAGACTGGCTTTTGAGGAAGCCTCCTGAGCCGACTTTGGCGTTCAGCTGCTGTGGCTCTACAGCTGAGAATTTAGCTCAGCTTTCATTCCAAAGATGCATTTGGGCTGCTGCACCCGCCTTTGCACCATCAAAGGCAAAGCAATGCCATCTTTGGAGATGACAGTACGCAGTCCCTGTCTCTATGGGGCTCTTTGCTTAAAGTCTACCAGCAATTGGAGGCATTTTCCAAGACTCTGAGTCACCCTCCCACCATTCATGATCTGACTCATCCTACAGAGCAGTTTTGGACAGTTTTGGACACCTTCCAGCGTTCATTTTCGCAGCACTTTGATCTCAATGATTTATTACTGCACCCGTGATCTCATACTGCCATAGTAGAGCAAGGAGAAAGAAGGATATCACATGAGCTTCTTGTGGATAAAATGGTACTTGCTCGGTATAAGTTTCTTGATCTTTACACGTCTCACCGGAGTCAGACAGGGGTCTGTCTCTATGCAACTCTGGGCATATCCAAACAGCCAGCACTATGTTCTTCCAGCATGTTGTCATTTGCAAATAAGTGGAAGACAAGAAAAATGACCTTGAATCTTACACAGAGTCTGAATCACTGCAAGTTGAAAATTTAGCACTACCCAGAAAATGCTTTAGAACCAAGTCCAGAAGCATAACTGCATAAAATACTTATCTGGGAGCAGTGCAGGCTGCCACTCAACTCTCCATCTTTTGCCAGGAAGGTGTTGCGTTATTCTTGCTGCCCGTTTTTGCAGATGTCCCAAAGGTCTACCAAGAGCAGGCAGAGAGGACATTTTAGCTATATTGTAAGACATCATAGGTCTTGATTCCCTTCTTGTCACTTTTCTCGGCCTCACCAGACTGCAGAACTCAATTAGCGGCACCTTGAGTGATGTGAGAGTCAGATCAAATCTCCTACAAGAACTTTCCAGCACCACTACTGTCCATTATTCCAGCCTAGACTGAAACCGTGACAGACCATATTGCAATCATGACCATTAAAATCTCCAGCTTGCAGCAGGTGGTACCTCATTGTGGAGCAGCTCATCCTTATCCCAGGATAAAAAGTCTGTCTGAACATCAGTGATTTTCCCTTCTGGGATACTTTGGCAACAGCTCTGTGGCCACCCAGTTCTCCAGAAAAGACAGAAGGTGATGAACTGTGTCAGCATTGCAAAACTATCATTGAATCAATCAATGCTGCAGGCCACTGTCACTGTGAAGTGTCATTACTTGGTTGTTTTCGACACCACAAACTGTTAAGCTATGTCTTGGCGCTCCGAGGGTTTGGCATTTTTCTTGATTTATTAATAATAATGATTTCTCTTTGATGGCATAAGGTTCTCCTGGGGCTTCTTTGCATAGATGAGCAGCATGCTGTTTGCATGCTGGTCTTTTGTCTGAGCTTTTCCATGCCCTGGTGCATCTGCTTCTAGCAACCTAACAGTTTATCAGATTAGGACTGATATTCACATCCCATATGGCCCAGAGCCTGGATGACACATTCTGTGTCTCATTTTTCCAGTCTGAACTTGCCATATGCAGTCTGCTCTTCAAGTCGAAAATAAGCAGCACAGAGCATCATCTCCACTCATTTCTTGGCTTCCTCCACAAAGCGACCCAATGTTTTATCTCAAGCAGAGTCTGAGTTTTGCCCAGCCAGTAGCCGCTGCCTCTTCATTAGTGCTCAGCCCAGTCACCTGATTCCTCCCACATCCAAGTATCTCTGCCATCACCAATGCACCACACAGCAACAACCAATGAGACAACCACGGACACCTCCAGGTGGTCGTCAGATTTTGGAAATGCTGCAATGCCCAACTTGTAATTATTGCCACTGTGCAATGAACATGTCTTTTGAACCTTCCTCAGCAGCACTGACGTGACATAAGATTTTCCAGTAGAAATCATAAGAAATGAAATGCAAACTAATCTTTTTTTTTCCTTAACCTTCTAGTTGCTGTACTCTGCAGAATGACTGATTTCTGCTAGCAAGCTTAAGGTCAAGCTCCAACCCAATTTACAATAACCTTTATGGACAGTAAGAATCCTGCAGAGATGGTTTACAGGGCCTGAGGTTGCTCACAAACAAGAGAGACCCAAAGCCCCATCACATAATGCCGATGACTCCCTGAACAGCATCATGGAAATCAGGGAAGACTTCATGCTACCAGTATGAACTCAGAGAACAGGCTTAGAAATAGGCTAGAGTGCTCTCTCGGATTACCACAGTTCTGACTTGGCTTGGAAATGATCCCAAGAGTAGAAACCAGAGGTTTCTGGCCTTTCCTTCCTCAGGCAAAGCCGTATTGCCCACTGGAGAAGGCAATGCAGCTCACCACCCAGGAGTGGTCCTTTGTGACACCATCTACAAAGAAGTATATAGCAGGTTTTAGTTAAAACACTGCTTCTCAACTCCAGAAATCTATGTACTCTGGCTTCCCAAGAAAGACAAGATCCCTTTCCCCTATGCCCGTGTCTGCACCCACAAATACAGCCTATGCTGAGCATTAATTGTTTCCCAAGAGCTTCTCCAGTGTCAGAAACCCAGAGGTGTGGGGCATGGGGAAAATACCTGATAAACTATCAGGTCTATTTCTAGAGACAGGGACACGGTACATCTAGGCCATGCAAATGCAAGCAGCTAAAGTCAGCACCCAGGCTATGATGGTCAGACACCCCCGAGCAACCAAGTGACTTAATGGTTATCACTGTTTACTTTTTGGTGTGATATTTGTGTCCCAGCTGGAAATTTCCACTAGGCTGCATTCCTTGAGCACAGCCTTTGAGGTCTATCAGTTATTGCTGCCTCTGCACCTCCTTCCAGCCATAAAAATATGACCTTATGCTTAAAGCAATACAAAACAAAACAGTGATATCTGACTCTGGTTTGTGCCTCGCACACATTCCTTCTATCCATACAACGTAACTAAGGATCCAAAATGTCTGCTTTCTTGCAGGAAATTAAAAGCGATGTACAGATGTCAGCTTGGTCGGCTCTGGATCTCCTTCAGCCTCCTCATTCTCCTCTTGGTCACTCTGCAAGTTGTGGAGAAGCTACAGCCTGCCAAGTAGGTTATAAGCAGGATTGTAAACCTGCATTTATGTCCTCCAGTCTTTTACTGCCAGCTGAGATGGTCTCCAAGCTGAAGCAGGAGATCATTATCCCCAGCTCCAGTGCACCTCCAATGCTCTGCCAGAGCAGTGCATTCCCTGCTCCCAAAACAAGTCCTCACTGCCAGCTGTTCCCTACTCACATGATGGGTACCGTAAAGATCACTCCCTCCTCACAAGCAGTTAGCTAGTATCAAGACCAGGATATTTCTAAACATATTACGTATGTTATGAAAACATATTTCTTAACATCACTGTTTCTTCACCCTGGAGTGCAGAGGCAGAAGGACTTGCGTCATGGTCCAGTCCTTGTGTGTCTGAGGCTGTTCAGTTCCTCCTGTGCTTCATTATGCTGATCCTTCCTTCCAGCTTATGCCACACTGCACACAGTATGTCACTCCTGGGAGACTAAGCCGGGTGCTGGAAAGGGGAAGGTTGACAGACTGCATGGTGTTGACAACTCACGGCTTTCCTTTTACAGAAACTGCCGGTGTGAACTGGAAAACGCTCTACAACAGACCACAGACAAGAACCAGAAGAGGTCCAGCCATAACCTACAAATTCCCAAGCCACTAGGGAAGGACATTCCCTCGCAGAGGCAGAAGAAAGCCATGGCAGATCCCACCTCAACAGAGAGAGTACAATACATTTTTCAGCTGCGGCCAAACTTCAGCCAGACAACACTGTTGGAAAGCAGCCCAGACAGTCAAGTGGGGTTCTGGAGAAAGAAATCTGTAGAAAGGAACAAGAAGATGAAAAGCCGTCTTTCATCCAAGTTGTTGAAATCCCACCTTTTTGGCTCTAGTAAAGCTGCCAAAGAGGGTCCTTTTCCAAGTGTTCCTGGGAGTATCTCCACAGTTGTGAGAGAGGATGCCGAAAGCACTGGAAAGACACTAAGCTTTACAAACAGCATCACTGCAGAAGAGCGTATAAGAACAGCATCACCCAGGACAGTGCAGGTGTCATTTCAAGCCACAGATTCTCTCCCTCCTCGATTGCTGAGCTCACCTAAACATGATATGACATATCCAGCTCAAGACCTACAAGCAGAAGAGTTTTATGGGACAGATCTGAAAAGGAGGTTGCTCCCAAGCTGGACAGAAGCACCTACTGTTGAAAAAACATTGATTGAAGAAAGCTACAAAGTCAAAGGGACCTCTCCTCAGGAAGCCACGTGCAAACCCAAGACCAACGTTGTTTTTCTGAAAGTCCATAAGAGTGCCAGCAGCACTGTCATGAACATCCTCTTCCGCTTTGGGGAGATGCACAACCTCACCTTCGCCTTCCCTCTCAATGGTGGCAGCCAGCTCTTTTACCCGCACCACTTCATGGCCAAGTATGTGCAGGGGTTCTCCCCTGGGAGCACTCCACAGTTCAACATCCTCTGCCACCACATGCGCTTCCTACAGCCAGAGGTAAGGGGCAAAGCTCTGACATCTTGGGAGGTGGAGGAAAGGGTAGGGCAAAAGAAGCTGGTGTGGAACAAGGTGGTACACCCTTTGGAAAGGTAGACTTTTCAAGGATAAAGCAAAGGACAGAGAGGACTGCCCACTGGTGCCCTGTGTGTTAGTTCCAGCTCCTAAGAGCTTCTGCAAACCAGTTTGATAGATGGTTGTGCTGTAAACTGAGGGATAATCTTGGGATAAGCCAGAGGAAGAGGTCTATAGGAGTCAGCAACCATCCTCTCATTATTGTCCAGAGGTACTTAGAGGAATTCTTGTTGTCTAGACAGGACCAGCTATAAGAGGAAAAAAACTTTAAGGCATTGAATGGCTCAAGCAAGCCATGCCCAGCATCTATCCTTCTGAACAGCACTTTTTAACAGACCCGTTAAAACAGCCCCATAAACAATCCCATAGTGACAGGGCACCCAGCAGTGGCAGCACACAGGGGAAAAGCTTGGGCTGTTCCCCTGCCCATGTACCCCTTACACGGCTGCGCACAGTTGACGCAAACACTCCTTTGATGAGTCATTCCCTGAAACCTTCTCCCATCCCTCTGCAGCTCCCACCATCCCAAACCCCAGAGAGAGTGTCACGGGCACAAGCAAACAAGCTCGTTCTCCCTTCCTTCCCACCTTTAACCTTCCTTTCCTCCCTGCATAGGTGCAGAGAGTGGTACCGAGCACAGCTGTCTATTTCTCCATCCTGAGGAACCCAGTGCAGCTCATGGAGTCCTCCTTCGTGTACTACAAAGGCACGTCGTCCTTCGCCCGCGCCCGCAGCCTGGAGGAGTTCCTCCGCCAGCCCTACCGCTTCTACAACCCAAAGGCCGGCGACAGTCACTATGCCAAGAACCTCATGACCTTCGACTTTGGCTTCAATCCCGATGGAGATGTCACACCGAAGCGGGTGCACCTGATGCTCAAGGCCATTGAGGCGTCCTTCGACCTGCTCCTTATCTCCGAGTACTTTGATGAATCCATGGTATTGTTGAAGGAGACGCTGTGCTGGGACCTGGACAGTGTCGTCTCTTTCCCGCTCAACATCAGGGACAGCAGTACCAGGTCGCCCCTCTCAGAGAGCATGGTGGAGAAGATAAAGAAGTGGAACAGGCTGGACTGGGAAATCTACACCCATTTCAACAAGACCTTCTGGGAGAGGATCGACCGAGACATCGGCCGGGAGCGCATGCAGCGGGAAGTGAGGGCACTCCAGCAGAGGCAAGCGGAGCTGGCAGACATCTGCCTCCAAGGAAGAGGGAGCGTAGTCCCTAAAGAAATCAAGGACTCTTCCCTAATGCCACTGCAACATGGCAATGCCAAAATCTTAGGCTACAACATCAAGCAGGGCTTGGACAAGAAGATGGAGCACATGTGCCGGCGGCTGGTGACACCGGAGCTGCAATACAGCAGCGCTTTGTACAAGAAGCAGTTTCTCCAGAAGCTCCAGACGTCCAGGGCAGCTCCCTCAGCGCGGGGCGTGCTGCAGCGCAACACCTTCAGGAGACCCATGGCGTAGGCTGGAGGGAACCCCAAACCGAGCGAACTTGTCCTCTCCAGGCTTCCTTCTCCATCTCCCTTGGCCAAGTACAGCAAGGCTTTGTTGGGGCATCTGTCCAACCATGGGGAGGAAGCCTGAGCTGCTGCTCACCACGGGTGCCCTGGCGTTTGAGTGAGATGTTTCTTTCCCCCAGGGAGCTAGCAAGTTGGCAGCTCGGTGCCCACAAGATCTGCCAGAGCCCCTGGAAACCTCTGGCTCTGCAGGATTATAGAGGTCCTTAAGTGCGGAGCCATGAGTGTGGCAGTAGGTCCCAGGGTCTCACCGTGACAGGACATTCCTGGGCTAGGTCCTGGACAAGCGGGCAGGAGTTCCTGCCTCAAAGCATCGGAGGAGCCAGTCCAGGGGATGGAAGCAGATGGAGTGGATACCAGGAGACTTCAGACTGTAGCAGAGCTGGATACAACTGGGGGGGAAGCGGGAAAAGGGGAAGGCCACATTCAGCCATCACGGCAAACTTGACCACAGCTCTCCGTGGTGGAGACGCTGTCTATCTGTCGCGCACATGATGTTTGAGAGGAATTAAACACAAGGCACATGAAAGCACCACGAGGAGTCCTGTTCTTAACCTGCAGGCTGGGGAGGGGACGTGTAAGCAGCGCTGCCTCTTCCCAACGTATTCCCCCCATCCCAGAAGGGCTGCTCCCCACCTTAGTCTTGGTAGCTGAGGGGAGAAGTCACCAGGACGACCATGCTGAGGCCAGTCCTCGGAGGTGACACCCTTCCCAGACAGCACCAGATAGACTCTTTCCTACACGCAAGGCAGAGGAGCGCGGCAAGGTGCAGCCCTGCTCCCAGACATCCATATCTCCATCCACCTGCGGAGCGAATTCCAAACCAAACACTAGTGCAGGGCAGGGTTTCTGCTTCATTCCTGCACCGTCTTTTGCCCAGGGCTCTTGGTGGCTGCCGGCTGCGCTGTCTCAGCGACCTAGCATTAAGGGACAATGCACGGAGCCAAGCTGTAAATCAGGTGGACACCACCGAGCAGAGCTCAGTTTGCAATTTGGGAGTGCTTCCAGCTGCCCAGCTGCAGATCTCCTCTGCTAAGCCTTAATGCTACAGTGCTGCAGGAGCAAAGTCTTGTTAATTAAAAATAACAACGTTTACTGTGACTCCTATTGAATTCCCCCTTAATTACATCAACAACCCAAAAGACAGACATCTCAGCCAAGTGGAAACACTGTTTGGGAGAGGGAGGGCTTTTTTTCCACCTTCTTCTCCCTGCCTCTGTGCTGACTGCAGATGTTAAGCTGGTAATAAGGCATTTAAGGATAAGCATCTCAACCCAGGGCATCAATAGAGCCGTGCCAGACAGCCAGCTAAGTAGGCATGAGACAGGGAAATGTCTTGAAAACATTCCTAGAACTGAACATACCAACAAACCCACCATTTGGGACCAATTGTAGGAATAATCCACACTCTTCTTGGGAAAAAGCTACTAAAAGAACTGGTCATGCTGGCCTAGTGCACCTTATTTTTTCACTTCCCACACTTACCCTCAAATCAAAATCAGAGGTAGGGAAATCAGATGGGACCAAACTCAGACCTCAGGTCATTTTCCTTATAAACTTTGCAGAGTCTTGTACTTGCATGGCTTCGCTCAGGGCTCTGCAGTGTCGATCTCAAATATCTCTAGAACCAACAAACAGTGTGGGGGACTGGTTTTTGTTTTTCCTCAGACAAATTGAGAAATGGTGGAAATCTAACAAGAAGGCTCCATTCTCAAGATTTTCAGCTTGGTTTCCAAATTTAAGACGTTCAGGAAAAAAAAATGACTGAGGAATTGAAGCCTTCAAACTTCAATTTTGGCCAACAGAGCCTACAAGTTTTCAGCTTCCATCCAAACTGTCTCCAAAAGAAAGCTCAAGATTAAATAATGATAATTGTTATTATTAGTGTTCCCATCTGCCCTTTCCCAGAGGAGACAGGGTAGTACCAATTTTCCAGCTGGACACAGTACCGAGGCTGGTCTAGGGTACTGCTGTTTTGGGTTGCTACATTATTTTCTGGGCCTTGCTTCTTCCATAAAGTTTCACTTCTAAGTTGCTTTGAAGTATCACTGCATTTGTTGCTTCCCTGTTGTTAGGGCTCACCATTTCCAGTGGTCTAATTCCTCAACCCAAGGAGAAACATGGAGGCCCAGGGCTGACACGTGGGGCAAAGGGGACTACTCGTCCAGGTGCTAAACCTGAATCTATCACGCTCACAGACTCTTAATTCATTCAAAATCCCACACAACTTAGTCAGGTGCCATTTCCTTATTCATTGTTTGTAACTAAATTAAATAGGACCAGGTCTTCCCCGCTGTTACAAGGAAAGAGTCTTTGAAGTCAGGAACGGGTCCCCATCTCCCCCAGCACAGAAGGGTGCTCTCACTCAGCCAACCCAGCTCCTATGGAGGCAACAAGGTAAGAGACCCTTTTATGACCATGGCATCACGTTCTCCTGGGACTACTTACAGTCAACTGGGACTTCTGCCCTGAAGGGCTGTAGAAGGAGCCTGGCCAAAGCTGCCCAGGCCTTGGCTGGCCATGGAGAGCCTGGCCAGAGAGAGGAGCAGAGGCAGGAGATGAGCCAGGGAAGGCCAGGCAGGAGCTGGGCTTGCCTGCACGTGCCATGGAGCGAAATGCCATGGTTCTGGATAGACAAACACGCCGCGGCACTCACCAGTGCTGAAGCGGGAAGGACAGATGCTTCCACACACAATCTTCCTAAAGCATTTCATGCAAAACTGGTATTTTGTTGCTCCCATTCAGGGATGAAAGCAGTGAGTCAGATTCCCTGCTCAGGGCAGGTGTCCCTATTTTTTTCTCTCCTCTCTCCAAATCTCCAAGAATCTCATGAGGTTGCAGGAACGAACTCACAAGGAACATTTTATACAGACAGCGACTTGGTCCATTCACTACCTCTATGTGACCACCACCAACAAGGTGTTTTTTAAAAGAACAGGACATCGTTTACTGCTGTAAGCCGCTTTTAATCCTAAAAGGATTTTTTTTGGATTAAAAGCAGCTTACAGCTTACAGCAAGTCCTTGCTTGCCTGAAGGGGAAGGCAGGACTTCTCTTCGTAGGAAGTCACTGAGATACAACACTCACGAAAGCTGAGCACATACAGAGTTTCTCCTACCTGCCTACCTCCAAGCAGGACTCACAACCCACATTCCCCAAATGCCTGGTGAGGAGAGGGGGTTCAGCCTCCTACCACTTGCTCTGCTGAGCAACCATCAGACACTTCTGCCTAGACTTTATCCATGCAGATCAAGTGACACTGGGGCATAATCAGATGGGAGATCTTTTTGGTGGCTCCTGTCCAGAGCAGGGTGCACTGGAGATGTGCTCAGCTTCCCCAGAATGGTCACATCCAGCCCAGCTCTGACACACAGGAGGCTCATCCTGATTTTCTATCACATCCTCTGGAAGCCACAAGTTCATCGACCTGCTTATGCAGAGACCCCACAGAAGGAATTCTCTTTTCTCAGCACTTTCCCTGCCAATGAAAAGGGAAGGTGTGTGCAACCGTGAGGGATATAACCGCAGGCTTTATATCCTGTGGTTGACTCTCCTTCCTCCAGCATTATATGAACAATCTGAGCAATGGAAGCAATCAAGCAGGCTGGAAAAGGCCACTGATAGTCCTGAGAATGAAAGGAATGAAGGAACGATATCATCTACCTAATCATTTTCAATCATTATTTCCCCTAACCGTTATTTTTATCACTAGAAATATTTCATTTAGTCTCTGAGAGGAGCCCAGGGCTAGATGCCCCTGGTGCAAGTGCTCACACATCACTGTTGGGTTGTCTAAAAGATAAGTAAATAAATCAGACCATTTAACGCGCCGTTCGTGCATGCCCGATGGCTCACCAGGGGCACACGGAACAGGCTGAACAACAGGGAGTTCAGGGAGTTCAGGGAGCCTCTAAACCCCGACTGCATCCAGGACAGTTGTTGGGGCTTGCTTTGACTTTACAACTGCCAGGGACACGTTCAGATTATTCAAGCGCTGAACAACGCAATGAGCTCAAGTTGCTCAAGTATACCCAGGTAATGGTACTTCCCAAATATCAAACACAACGAGCAATTTATGCAAATCCATTTTCCCCATGGAACCGATACAGCGTGTTTCCAACTTTCCAGGTTCGGAAACTCTCCAGGCATTTTTTTAATGAAGCCTAACGAATTCAGACATTCTATTAAGGTCACCTTGTTCAAACCCCATAGGAGGCCTTAACCATCTCCTCCTGCAGCCCTGCCTCTAGCGACCCCGCGGCCAGGACCGGCGCTCAGACGAGACGCGCAGCGCCTGCGGATCGTACCGCGGCTCTTGGTCCTGCAACGCAGTCTCAGCCTAGCCCAGAAAAGCACAGCAACGGGCACACATCCCGAGCATGGCAGAGGCTGAAAAATCCATGGGAAAACCAGTGTCATTGCAGGGCTTGCAGCTCAGGCTTTCATCTCCACGTTGTTCTTCTCCCCTTTCTTCTTCCGCCCCTGCTCCTTGCTCTCTGCAGATCCATGGGCCGCTCTCGCCTTGGGGATCCTGTATTTGCTCTTCTGAGTGTACAGCAGGTTTCTCTGGAAGAGCCTTGGGATGTTCCCTTGGTAGAGCAAGACAGCAGCAACCATCCCTGCCACGAGAAGAGGCCATGTCCTTCAGTCTGAACGTACCCCTTCAATGTGCCCAATCTGCCCGCCCTCCCCACGGCTAAGCAGTTATTTTGAGATCCTTGCTGCAAAGCTGTGCATGACCAAAACTCATCTCAGCACAACTAAAACCCCCCACCAACAGTTTCTAAGAGGCCTTTGCTATGTTGCTTTAAAGAGAGTTCAACCATCCTGTCTTCAATTAAAAGCAAGGCTTGCTTTTGACTCCAAAGGGTTAAAACACTCCAGGTCTTTGACAGTGGTTGGCTTCTACTTGCAGAAAGTATCTAGTTCACTGTGGTCTTCCTGAGGTTGCAGATGACCTCAGAAAACAGAGCTCAACCTATCATTTCCTAAAATGGTTTTGCATGAGTCTCCCCAAGCTGGGCAGACTTTGCCTCCAGATAGATTTTGTCTCTGTTCTACGTAGGATCGGCTAAAACATTGTAAAAGCACAATTCGAGCGACAGGAAGGGTACACAAAAGAGCATTTGCCATGGGCAAAGCTGAGGAGCAGTTTCCATCAGCAGCATTTCCTCCTTGCAGGCCTCCAGCAGACAAGGGCATGTGCCCAGGCTCCCACCCCAAGCTGTCCTCCACGCTCTGGAGAGCAGATCTTACCCGCAAGGGGCCCCAGCCAGTACACGTGGATGTACTCCTGCAGGCTGCTCCCTGAGCAGCGGAAGGTAACAGCTGTGGCAAGGCCGGGGTTGAAGAAGGCCCCTGTGAACGGCCCAGCTGCGTGGGAAAGAAGCAGAGCAATCAGTCTTGTTGGCACACGTGTCATTTTGAAGACTTACACTGGCAAGGACTGTTACTTCAGCAGCAGGGTCAGATCAGCCTTGTTTCCATACTGATCCCCCATCTCTCCTTCTTTAACATCTCATGTTCGGGTTGCTTTTGGTCCCCTTTCCCACGATTTAGTTTCCAAAGAGCTGCCTGACACTGTCACATTCCCTTCCATATCCCCTGGGGCCTAGGCAGCTTGACCAAGCCAAGTGTGGTGGACGTACCGTCCACAACCAGCAAGGTCCCGAAGACCTTCAGGGAATCCTGGATCTTGGCTGGGACTGTTCCTTCCCCTCAAATAAGGTGTTTTATCCCTGTCATTTTCTGTCTATGTGACACTGTAGAACATAAAGAAGGGAGGAGTTACTCACCTATATAAGTCAGCAAGGTGACAGTCACCGCCAGGACAGGGACGCGGTACATGGGGCGACTGTGGTGGAACTTGAGGATAACTAGATGGAAGAAAAAAGAGCAGATGCCTTCCACGAAGACACCATGAGACAAGGACGTATGGAGGGAGGAACTGCATTCCAAAGACATGAGGTTCTGGATGAGGTGGAAATCTGTCAGCTCCCAGGACCAGTAGTACTTAGTGATAACCCAGCCCAGACCCATGCCTATGGACTGGGCAAGAAGCTTGGCAGCAGTTTCCCCTAAGCTGGACTCCCGGATGAGGAATTCCTGGAGAGAGACGGTCAGATTAGCAGATGCTCCATCAAACGAGGCACCATGGGCCAAGAAGAGAAGAAAGAGCAGAGTCAGGGTCACATCGGGGCCGAAGCCACCACCCCACAGGCCGATCTCCATCAGCATCTTCAGTTCGAGGCAGCCTGCACACAACTGCAATGAGCCAGCAAGTTCTCTGGCAAGACAACAGTACACTCGGAGAGAGAAGAGCCTTTTGGAAAGCTGCCTGCCTGCCTCGCAGATGCCTATGACGAGGAAAAGGAAAGCAATCGAAACGTTCAAGCCTGCCATGGTGAAGGTCACAGAAGAAAGAGCTGGGACCGCATTCACCAGCAGCAACGAAAGCCGGGAAGGCTTCTGCACCTCCTCTTTATAAAGCTATATTTAAGCAAACGTGGCATAGCCTGACAGGCACCCTGCCTGCTGCCAAGGGAGTCCTTGCGAAAAGCCACACGTGCTGCGTTGCCTGCAGTAAGATCGAGTGCCTGCTCCTCTCCGGGAGACGGAAACTCCTGCCCCGTCACAGAGGAGACATCCTTCAGGTCACAGCAACCTCTCCTTCATGGAGCAGTGCTTGCTGCTCACCAGGTCAGTGGACTTATCTGTAGCTGCATCAGTAGGCAGCTTCCCATTTGGTGCAGCCCCGAGAGCTCCGTGTCGTCTCCACCTGGTAGTCGCTGACCCCTCTCATCTCCCTGCCAGTGATTTTATCTGAGAGCTTGTGGCTATTCTCTGGAGCTGTTCAGGTTTTAAAACAGAGATTAACTAAATAAATTAGTTCTCACTGGAGACCACAAACCCCAACATGCTCCTCCACTCCAAACCTGGGAGGAAAAGGGATTTTTCATGGAAAGCCAAGGTGGACTGAGCAAGCCTAGCTCAGGGGAGATGAGAAGTTCACACATCTCCCTTGCCAGCCCTCCCCTCACATCCAAGAGAAGGCTTACAGTGCTGCAGGGAGGTCCCCCAAAACACGGCTCATGAACTTCATCCCTTCTCCTTCCAAAACGAGTCAGAGTCAGTGGTGGTAGGAACCCTCAAAGAATTTAGCAGCTCCCAAGTGTAGTAAGGTGGGACCTTGAGAGCAGCTCTCTGCCCCAAAGCAGAGCCAGCTCTATCTCTATTATTCCTTAGCGGGGACTATGTTTGCCTCATCTGTTTTTGAAGAGCTTTACATCCCTTTACACTAAGAAATTGTCCTTCATGTTTAACCTTAACTTTTCCCTTACATTTTAGCCTAAAAAGCCTAGACTTCTAATCCTATCTCAATGGTTCTGCACTGAAAAGCAGGTGACCTTTCCAGCTGCTGCCATCTGTCCTGAAAGCGGCTGGGAGGCAGGACTGCAGCAGGACGCCAGCAGACTGGGAAGAGCTTCCAGATGCTCCTCTCATCCCCGCATCCCACCATGATGTTCACTCCACAGCTCCCGGCCCAACTCGCATCCATGGGCTGGCAAGTCCATGTCCTTCCATTTCACCCAGCCTCTCTCAAACCAGGTTGTTGCTTTGTCAAGATCACCTCAAACCTTCTAGTCTCTTTCCCACAGGCAGATTTCTCCACATGGGTGACACCAACTTAGCACATGTCTGGGTGCTGTGATCCACACTGTTAACATACAACAGTGATACGTTCCTGAAAAGGCTTTCTGGGCTCCATTTAATATATTCTTGACAGTGACAAATCCATGCTGACCATATTTGTCTGTCATCTTCTGCTTGACTCTCTATTTTTATGAGAATGGAAGTTAAAACCTAATGACCCAGCTTCTCCGCTCCTTTTTGTTAGTGAGCATTACATTTTTGTTCCTCTCCCAGGCATTTTGGGCACACTCAAAAGTAGCCCAGAACCAGGAGAAGACACAGACAAGAGCCAGTAATAGTAATAATATGATTTCTTCGTAAAAGAGCGCATAAGAAAAGTCATAGTGCCATTATTACCCAAATTTTGAAATCTAACCCAACTTTAATGTATATGCCTTCAGTCTTTGAACTCATGAGGGATTTGACAGGCAACCAAAAGTCCATCAAAAAATATAAACAACAACCAGCAAAGAGTTCGTCTGTCCCTCCTGTCCCAGCCCAAAGTGATGCAAGCGGCAGCGTAAGCACAGCCACTGAGGAAGGCTTGTAGAGATCTACAGAAAGGAGTTTTCATGCAAAACCAAAGTATTTCTAGCTATTGCTACAAGAAAAAAGCCACGCAAAGATCAACTGCCACATCCTAGGGTCTAGAAAGCAGGAAACTGCTCTTCCTCTTCTCCCAAAAGCCACAGCTGGGGCAGAGAAAACCCTATAATGACGCAAAAACTGAAAAAGCAGAAAAACACCTGTTCTTTCCCATGGGAACCTACTGCCTCCCACGCCTTTCCAAGCATTTTTAGAAGGCTACCAGCTCCAATAACAAGTAACCGAGTCACACAAGCAGCTGCTTCACTCCAGTTAAACTTGTGCTGGTTTTTGCTGGGGATTTGAAGAAGGGCAGTGGATAGGAGCACTCGGCGTTGCAGAAGCACACGGGAAGTCTTCGCTGTCCGTTTTCCCAGGTTGTTGATAGATGAAAAGCAGCATTTGGGTGGAAGTTTTCTTCTTCCAAGGTGTTTCATGAAATAAATCAATAAAATAAAATTATGGCTAGGAGATCACATTGAAGGGCAACACTACTCAAAGCGTAACACGCTAGCTCCCCCTACCATGCTATTTTCAAACCCCAAAAGGTAAAAATCACAGCAGAATTCAGTTTATATTTAGGTTATTTAAGGTGATTAAGGTGAAGGACAATTCTCCAAAATTCAACGGGAGCTTCACCTGTATTCAGGCTCTGTGGGATCAGAAACCATCCACATAAAAGTCTTGCTACCTGCCTACAAGTGTTATTCTTGGCTTTGGGCAAAGACCCAAACTTGCAGGAGACAACTTTCTCTAGGAGAAAAAAAAACAGCAAATAGGGGCACTACTTGGCTCTGGGAACCTTGACTCCAAGGGAGAAGTCCAACCTTGGCATGCCCAGCTCACGTTGAGAAGATGTCCTGTACCCGTTGTGGGAAAAGAGCATCTATCCCAGTCCCTACAGGGCCAGGACCATCCTCCTTTCTACTGATTCAATGAAGCTTCTGCAAATCATTTGAGGAAGCCAAGTCTGGTGGCTTCTTAGCGGCCTGAAGGGGACCAAAAATCACCATCAACTTCCTGTGGGCAAATCCATCAACCCAGGTAGTAGCTACAGGGGTGATGGGACTATAATTGGACTTGATGATCTTAAAGTCCTTTTCCAAACATAACGATTCTAGGATTCTATAAAATTATGCTCGTCTTCATGCACATCCATATAAATACCAATTAAAAATGAACACCTTTTTCCCCCCACTGTTCACTCATTATTGCTAGTGTAATTCAAAACATTGTCATTTTCTCTGACTTTAGAGCCATAGTGCTCTGCTTTAATTCACTTTTATCATTTTTTGGAAATTTCAAATAAAGCAACCAAAAAGAGGAGGCTGTTCTTGTGTTCTTGTTAGGAGGAGGGGAAAAAAAGCAAATTCCTCCAAGACCAAAACCACTCTATTACATCTGACCTTATCAAGCAAGACATCAAAACATCTCAGTTGGGCAAACTGCATTCAGGCAAAATCCCATACCCCTTAAAGAAGCACCAATACTAACACCTGGGTGAAACAGTGAGTTCCACTAAGCAATTTTTCCTTCCTCTTGCTGGCTTTTCCTCTAATACATTCAATGCAAACACCACTTAAAGGTGGTGTTAGAGACCGTCAGTTTAAATGCACAAAGGATCAGTGATATATGAACACAAAGATGCATCAACAAGGTGACAAACCCAAAGAGTTTGGCTTTGTGCAAAACGTTTTCATATGTGCTTGGAAAGGCTGCTGAAAAGCTGTTCCTTCAGTTTCCTTTGCTGGTAATAGGAACAAATCTTGTATAGCATTTAAGGAAGGGATGATTTCCCAGTGTCGCCACATGGGAAATAGCCACAGGATGACCATGACGTCCATAGCCAAGGCAGTGCTACATACGCGCTTCAACTGACCCTGTCCTAATCCTGAAGCAGATTAATTTGGATGTCCTTCTCTTTGGGTAGTTCCCGAAGTCTACCAAGAGACTTGCTACCAATAGCTCCTGGAAAATTATATTGCCAGAGCCTGGCCCCATTGCTAGCCCATTGGGTCACCAACAAACCACTATTTATGGTGTCTGGAAGGTGGAAGGCTAGACCAACCTGCTCTTTGAGAGCTTGCTGCTTTACAAGCAAAGAGAGCGAGATACATCTGGTTCACAACGGGTAAAAGGGATGTTTCAAACCTGGTTCTCCTCATTCAGCACTTGGGAGTATATTGCAGGAGGCAGGATGGACTGCTAGCAATGAGTGGTGGCAAGGAAGGCTTGCAGATATCCCATGAGCTTGGTGCAGGCACTGAAGGGTAATGAAATTTCAGAAGACACAGGATAGACCAACACGGCATAAAATTATTTCCATCATACCTTGGTAAGAAACCTAATGACAAACAAATACATTCTGCCAGTCTCATTAAAACAGTGAAATGCTTCCTCTTTCCAACTGCTCTACAAGGTACCAATCCATGGACACAATGGACAGGGAGGGGCAAAACAAAACTTTTTCTTTTTTTTAAAGTTTATTTCTAGCCCTGAAAGAACAGTTATTAAACAAAGTCAACAAATACAGTAGTTAATATTGCAGTAACAATTAAATAACATAATGGGATTAAATTACACAAAAAGGCAACATTAAAATCTGAAGATAGATTAAAAAAAAAAAACACGTTTGCACCTGCTTCCATTTCCATTGCTAATGTAGAGGAACAGAGGGAAAACAAACCAGAAACGTTTATTCAAACCCAGCTGTGGAGACCTTTAGCATCTTCTCATTCCCTTCCCCGCCTGCCTCCTGTCCCCATTGTCAAAACCACCCCATTTCCCAGGCCTGGTCTAAGCACGACTCTCTTGCTAACAGCTCGGCAGATCCAAACACACGTTCTCAAGGCCATGCTTACTTCTGAGGGGAAGCCCATTTTATTCTATGGTGAGATAAAAAATCCTAGGAATTAAGACAGGAATGACCAATATACGCCCCAAGCTGCCCAGCACCCTGCATACAACTGATGGTGCCACTTCACTTAAGGCTCCAGCAATATTCCTGGCATGGATATTCGACTACAACCTGATCTTACGCTGGACCCCGAGCTGGACACAAGGGGATCGTGGCACTTTCAGAAGCGACTCCTCCTCCTCAGCAGCTACCCCAGCTCTGACACTTTTCCATTCAACCGAGCTGAAGGAGAAACAGCGAATTTTACAAATGTTTCCCTTTAGCAGGGGAAGAAAAATACTGCATTTTGGGGGGGGTTTTGTGCATGCACGCAGCTCATGTCGCAGCAAAAGTGACACGCAACCCACCAGCGTGCAGGAATCACTGCACAGCATCTTCCTCCCTGCTTTCCTCTTCCCACTCAGTTCCAAGCAGCTTCAGCTCTGCCCCTATTTTCTGGCAGGAGGTGTTAAGAACCCTGACAGTCTGGCAATAGGGCTGCTGTGGAGGGAAGGGGAGAGGTTTATGCTTTCCAAGCGTGCTGCTAAATACGACTCTCCTAATTGCACACTGAGATATGTTTTGGTAGCTCTTCAAATAGGCAGGTTTGTTTTGTTCTTTTTGGTTTGCTAATATGACTTCAAGTTCAGAAATCACCTCCTAAGTAGGCTCCTAATCATCTCCCAGCAGACAAATGTTGTATTACAGGATTAAAAATACTCTCATTTATCCATAAAAGTGAAGTAATAAGTTAAAATTACTTAAGATTCCACTTTTTTTTTTTTTCCTGTTTAAAAAATTATAAATTCAGCACAAGTTACACTTACCTCGCTGCTTAGACCATGCCATCCAAAGGGAAGAGGGGTGGGAAGCTCCCAGTTTAACTCTGGCAGAAGGAGTTTCCAAAGTCCATTGCCAGCAATGGACATAGCGGGAAGCATCAATCAGAAAGGTTCTTGTTTTAAATCCTAACCTCTTAACCAAGACTCTTTGTTGCTCTTTTCCACCTGGAAGCCAGAGCGCTGATGCTCTGCCGAAGGCATTTGGCCTGGGGAGCTCATCTAGAAGCATTTTCCTGGAAAATGATCCTTGGGTTGAAAAAACCAGGAACATGTGTGTGCTTACAGCTACAAGGGCATTTATTCCTTTAATGGTACGACTTCCTCGAGTACTTACCATGGAAGAGGTTACCAGAATACAACCTGAACCGTGGTACTGTGGCTCCTTACAAAATAAGGCATCGTGTCGGTACAAAGCAGCAGCAAAAAAGTTAGAGCCTCGCCTTGCTCCTCCTTCCTCACAAACACGAGCAGGCCCAGCTGTTCCGGCCCAGCCACCTGAATCTTGGAAGTTAAGTTTGGTCATTTCTTGTCTACCAGTCCCCGCTAGTCGTTATTTCTATCCCTGTGTCAATCCTGCAGTCACCCAAAGCAACAACCTTATCTTCTGCCAGCAACGCTTGCAAAAGTGCACGAACGCTTTAGTTTGGGCTCCTCCATCCACACCCGGCCACAATCCAACCCACGCACAGACTCGCCCCGCTCGGAACGCAACAAAACACGGATTCCCGCTAAATTAATGGCTGCTCCTTCACAAAAATCACGTGGCACATCACAATTGCAGTTGGCTCCTCGTGGGGCTGTTCTGGAGGCTGAAGTGCACGGCCTGTAGCACTAGAAGCAGCCAGGGGCCATGGATTCTTCTACAGTTGCCTCTGTTAATACCCCAAGCACTCAACCACTTAAGCTGTTCACTGCCCCTAGCAGTCTTTCTTGCATTGAACATTGGACTTCAGCCATCCTAGCTGGTAAAATGTCTTTAGTGAGAAAGGACCAGTGTAACAAGTCTCTTCAGCCTTGGATTAGTCAAATGAGCCCCAGGAACATCTGGCAGCACTGTTCTCTGTTCCCAATGTGTGTCATCACAGAACAGCACTTTGACATCTCCAGGTATTTGTAATCTTCTGTTTTAAAAAAATGCTGCTTCTTCAGTATCCTCTGATCTTGTTATTTGTTCTTTTGATTTCGTTAGTACAAATGCAGCACATATAAAAATGGAAAAAAAAATAGCTCTAATACTTAAAATTCTGACAACTCCATAGGTTGATGCATTATTTGCTTGGGGAGGGGAATTACAACATATACAAAAATGTATTTGATACAAAGAAAGGAAATGTAAAATAAAAATAGTCAAAGGCACCAGCATAACTCTCAAAGCCCAGGTCAGAGTACAGATACGTGTGTCTTTGAACCGCCCACCACCCAAAGCAAAATATCCCAAAAGCTTCTGGCCAGCAAGTCTAATAAGGGGGAAAAAAAAGGAAAATAAAAAAGAGGAGACAGGAAGACAGCTGAAATTTTTTTCTTGCCCTGACTTGATGGTTTGATCATAAATGAAGTCTCTGACCCCTCTCCACGTATCCATAATCTGACATCCAAAGTCTTGACTGCTCATGAAGTTTCTACAAGGAGGTCCCAGCTCTGATGAGAAGATCCACAGAACAGAGGCACGTAAGAAATGGTGAATACTTCTCTTCCCCCTCTCTCCACTCTTTTCTTAAAAGAAACATCTCAACACATGATGATTTCTTAAGTAACCAAGCTGTTAATTCTACAGTACAGTGAACAGCTAATCTGTAAAAAGGAAGGAGAGGCAAGATGTACCTTCACATTCGTCACACTTGCTGTTAGTTTAGTCATACGGGGGCTTAGTGGAGCGACTTAAAGGTCAACAGGTAGAGGGGAGGAAAAGGAGAACGAGAGAGAAGAGCAGGCAAAATTAGTGCTGCTCTCTTCAAAGCTTGAATCTGGCATTCAAGTATTGAAAGTACCCAGGAGGGTACGACGAATGGGAGCTGTTACAGCAAAGTCATCAACAACCCTTAAAACTCTGGGCACAGTAAGTGGCTTGGCTGTCTGCAAAAACAAAAAAAATAAGGAGAAAAAGAGAAAAGGCCAGTAATTCAGTCCTCAATTCCTTCTGGATCGCAGAAAGGGTTCACTAGAGTCACCACAATTTATCTTGGGTGTCTTCTGGATAAGAGTTTCGTCCCTTTTGCAGACTTCTTTTTCCCCAAGCCCCTTCCCTCCCACCACAAGTGTAACAATTTCATATATTATAGAGATTTGTAAAAAAAAAAAAAAAAAAAAAAAAAAAAAAAAAAAAAATGAAAAAAAAAAAACACAAAAAAATGAAGGCCAGGCCATGGCAATAATGTTAGCGGTTACTCTTCATTGCATCTTTGGCTGCTAGGATCAGTGGCGTCAAGCTAGACAAAGGTTTGGCCAGTTTCAAGAAGGGATGCTGCCAGGAAGAGAGAAACAGAATAGATTACTAAAAGACAAGTTAAAGGAAAAAAAAAAAAATATATATATATATATGTCACGTTATCTACACAGTGATTTTGATTCTGAGATATGAAAAACACTGCAAGACACCTCCAATGCACAGCTCCTGAAGAGGGGACAGGTCCAGGGAATGCAGTGGTTCATAGAAGCTATAGGCATCCCTCCCTTTCCGGAAAAAGGCTTTTCTTTCCCCAACAATTCACCATAAAAACAGTTCCCTGCTCCAATATCTTCCTTCTTTCCTCTTCTACCCATTTCAATGACTGTGTTGCAGCCTGGTGATGTACTGTTGGTAATTTAGGAGTGGTAGAAAGTGGACACAGGTCTGAAGCTTGGAAGGTTTCAGAGCACACACTACAAGTACTGCCTATGGTTCCCTCCAACTATTCCCTACTAGGGAGTCCTCAGAAGCAAATACTAAACAGAAGAGGTATCAGTCTACAGTGACACTTACCATGGCTTTACCTCACTACTGACCTCTGTGTCTTTGGGACTGATCAGAAGCTCTTACCTGCAACAGTTCTTTGGCTGATCCTCTTTTTTCTACATCCATCTCCAAACACGTGTTTAAGAAATCCCGGAATATTGGGGACAGCTTCTCAGGGTTTTGCAGTTCTGGTGTGCCATTAGTTGCTATCAAATACAAAGCCTGTAAAGTAAGAAACATTGTATAACCAAGCCAAATGCTTATGAGATGTCACAGGTCACTGTCACTGGAGACAGTGTCTGGATTCGGAGGAGATCTGCAGCCTACTTTTCCTCTACACAGTTTTAGGCAGCTGTGGTTCATTCTTGTGAGTAGCAAAACAACTTTTTCAAAACCTTTCTCCAATAGATACTTACAGGATACATCTATATGTCACAGCAGAGAAAGCATCTGCCTCTGACATGCCAACCAGCATTTTTCATTATCTTATGGATTTAGTAGACTTCCTTAATGGAAGGAAAGTAAGTACAGAAGAATTCTTAAAGTGTAATCTTTTAGCTAAAAGCAGGTACAATTAGTATGCCTCACATCCTCTGAAAAGGCTTCATTGAGATATCAAGGCCAGGCTGACTAAATTAAAGACAATTCATCCCTTTTTCAGGGAATCTTCCTGCATTCCTGAAACGTCTATTTTTCTTTTTTAAAACATACATCTTCTCCAAAAAATAACACAGGAATCCACTGAAAACAATTACCTGGGAAACACCCACAAAGGGTTCTAGCTATGCCTGGCGTTCTTACCCGCAGAGGGTTTTCATTGAGGTACGGGGGTTCTCCTTCCACCATCTCAATAGCCATGATTCCCAGGGACCAGATATCCACTTTGGGGCCGTACGCTTTCCGTGTGACCACCTCAGGAGCCATCCAGTAAGGAGTGCCAACCATCGTGCTGCGCTTGCTCTGCTCCGGGGTGATCTGAGCACAGAAACCAAAGTCGGCTGTGGGACAACAGAGACCAAGTTAATTCAGTGCATTCAGGGAGGTAGGGTGCTTAGATGACTTCTCTATTATTACAAATATATTTTACTCCTCTGCCTTTAAAAAGGTTTGGGACGAGGGGATGGGAAGGTTGGGGATTTTTTGGTTTGTTTTTAAACTATATTCTCCATATGACAAGATTCAATGCAGAGGATAGCTATAAAACTTGAGGTGTTAAAGTAAGGCAGACTTCCATGGAATGAAGATAAGCCTTTTTGTCTGCTAGAATAAGGACAAACAGGTTATCCTGTAGAATTACGTATTGCCCAATCCCTCCTTCAGGATTCCCAGACTGGTACCAGTCAAAAAAAGAAATCAAGCAGAATCCAGAGGGAAACTGTTCTGCATGCGGTAGGTTAGACTGCCTGGACTACAAAATATTAATCTCCAAACCATGGCTTCTGTCCTGCTTAAATAGATACTATTTCTGCAGCTATTGAGTTCAACACTTCAGTGGTGATTTGTACATCAAATACAGGCACCACAACTGACAGAGAGAGGAGGATAAGGCTTTAGATATTGAAACATTGCCCTACCCTGCAGAAGGAACCTGGACAAACAAACCTTTCCACATGGCAAGTACTGAAGAGAACAACCACACTCAAGAAAACAAGAAAAGTCACCTATTCCTATAGCCTTCAGGTGCAGCAGCAATGCATGTTCCATCATGTTACTTTATCCAGCTGCAGCACTCCCACTTCCCAGGCATGTAAAGCATCAATAAGAACAGAGTTAAGGCAGGAACCAGATTTTACCTTATCATTGACACTACGTTTGAGAGAGAGAGAGAGAAAGAGAGAGAATGTAAAATTTCAAAGCGGTTTTGAAAAGTGTTATGCCAAAGCAGTGCTGACAACAAGCGCCAGTCGTGAAAACACCACGTGGTGCTGAAAGGAGGACTTAGCAACAAACTGCCCCCACCCCAACTATCAAACCCTGCCTTGAGTAAAGCAAAGAGAGTAGCCCCTAAGTAGGGAGTCAGCATTTCCTTCAGCTTTGTCCTTTGGACGGCATCATATTCAACGCAGAGAACAGCCTGCTTCGACACACAAATGAGAGAAGCAGCAGTGGGTTTCCTCGGGATGTGTGAACAGCATTTTCAGCACCACGGCACCAGGGAGGAGAAATAAAGGCAAGCAGACATTTCTGGCAGATCCATCCCTTTCTCTACAAGGAGATCCCAGCAACGAATGCAGGAAAAGGAGCAGCGAGGGCAGCTTGTCCCAGATCTGCCCAGGGAATGGGCCTTCACAGCCTCAGCTAGATGCTGCCTTCTTCCAAGAGGTGTTATTATGTCATGCCTCCAAAGGCTGGAAAGTCACCCCTGGAAAGGGCTCAGGTGACAGGTTGATCAGTGTTGTCTCTTCCTATCAGAGGTTTCCTTGAAGCCACTGTCCTCCGGGGCAAAGGAAGGGGCTGAAGAAAGTTCAGCTTATACCCCATTCACCTCAACTTCTGTAATCACACACCAACAAAGGGCAAGTCTCAAGCCTGAAATTGCTCCTTCACAAAGCATCCTTTCATAGCTAACTCCTCCCATCTCCACCTTCTCCTTATTTTCTCCCAAACTCTTGGGGCTGATGCTTCTTCACATTGGTGTGTCCCTCGATGCCCCTTACCCTTCTCCACTGCTCTTTACCTGGCCAACAAGGCAATATTCCACTCAACAATTCAGTTAAACAAGCCAGATTGCATATAACCCTTCTTGCCACTGCACCTCATGCCAGACAGGAGACCAGAAGCAATCCAGCAGAATACTGCTGAAAAATGCCTTTTTTTTTTTTTTCCCCTTATGGCATTTCACATTCTTACCCAACTGTAAAAACACCATCCCTTCACTCTTTGGTAGCTTGAGTTCTCTCCCATTTCAAAAAGCCTCTGTCTCTTTCATTGCCACACAATTATACCCCCAAACCTGACACTGTCCATGCAAGAGCATGCAGAACAGCTATCTGAAACGTTGCTTCTTTTCTCATTTCCCAACAGTATTAGTGAAAGTGGGTAACAATTTCAGTCCATGCAAAGGAGACCCCAGTACAGCTGCAGATTAGATCGCAACATAAGCAGGTAATAAAGCACAATTTCTTGTTAAATTACTTTCGAAGTGAAAAGGGCAAATCATTAAAAGCAAATTATGGTAGCCTGAAAAACACCACTGCCAAGCTACTAGCATTAGCTGTTAGCTGTGCTCTCCTCTTGTCTCCACTAGCACCTTCCCAGTTATTTCAAATTTACCAGTGCAATAATGTGACAATACACTTGCTTCAATGTCCTGCCAGCTTTACATGCCTACAAGCCCCTCTGTGTTAGACCCCTCTGAATTTTAACACCTGCCAAGTGTTGGTCAAGTTTTGGATTTTAGATGACCTAACCAATTCCTGTTGCTGATATTTGGGGGGAAAAAAGGCTTCTCAGATATCCTTGCTAACTACCCCTTTATCAGCTCAGACTCCCAAGGCAACCTGGACTAGGAAGGGGAAAAGCAGATAACTGAAACAATCGGCTGGTACTTACTGAGTTTAACAGATCCGTCCATTCCTAACAGCACGTTGTCGCTCTTAATGTCTCTGTGGATGACCTGGTTGGCGTGCAGGAACTCGAGCGCTTGCAAGCACTGGATGCGAGAGAGGAAAAGGAAAAACAAAAGCATTTGGCTCCTGCAAACACAATCTGCACACGCGAACACAAACCCAAAGTGCTTCCACCCTCCACATCTGACAACATAGCAGGTATTTTTTAAAATAACCAGCAGAGGAAGCTCTTGTGCTAAAATATATAAACATATATATGCTTGCCAGAACTCAGTGAGGAAAAAAATAAAAAACCCTCAGCTATAACGTTTCTCTCTCATATTATAGACTAGTCCATTAAAATCTGCATCCCTAAGATGTTCCCTGGAATCACCCCCTAAAGCTAAACTCGTTCAAACTGCTTTTGAATTCCTTTTAGGTCAAAATGTAGTTTGGCCTAAAAACAGAATGAAACTTAGTTTTGCTATTTGAGAAAAAGCAAACTCTCCATTTACAAGTATTTTTTAAATACAAAAAAAAAAAAAAAATTTACCATTTTTACCATTTTAACTTGGCACGGACACGATCCTGAGTATTTTTGCCTCTGTTTAGCAAAATGGCACTGATTTGCACAAGAAAATACCTGATGTTCTGGGCAGCAGCATTTCGATGAATTACAATAGTTCAATATTGGACTGTTCCCTCAAGAGGGTTAACTACTATTACTGTCAATAGTTCCTTTTAGTTCTCTTTGGCTATTCCAGCTCCAGTTCCTCCGGAAACCATTACCTGTTTGTGCACGTTAATACTCCGTTTTGCTTTTCATCCCCTCCCTTTAGGCGAGTCACCAAAGCAGATGTCATGCTGAGGTAGCCAAACAGCCTCTGAAAAGCCTAAGCTTCTCCTGCACACTAGGTAATGCATTTTATTCTTCTGTTCCCATAATAAACTGAGTCAGAAAGAGTCACTGATCATGTGACTCAAGGCAAGAAATACTGACAAGCTCTGGCATAAGTTACTTTTTACTTCTTTTGACTCCATCTTTTAACGTTCTCAAACATCCACCTCCAACCATGATTGTTCTTACACATTATAAAGCCACGTTTAATATGCAGTGACCTTCCACGTGTAGCTCACTTCTCACCACTGTGTTCTCTGCCATTGAATGATCCATCTTCTACTCGTTCCTCTGAGTATGAGCGTTTGATAGAGAATGGGAAAATGCATTTTGGTTGGTTTTGTTGGGGGAGTGCGATATAATGAGTTTATCCCTGACTTTAATATTAATTTCTGCTCCTTCTGCTCCTAGTATCATTAATTTTCCCCAAGTGAATGTCCTCAATGGCACTTATTGCAATTAGCTGTAACATAAACGCACCATAAAATCCCAAGGAACAGAATGTGCCTTCATGTCTCTGCACACCAAATACAGCACTCACCTCTCTGCAGACAGCAGCGATTTGTGCTTCATCCATGCATGTCTCTGTGACCACGTCTGTTAGGGAGCCTCCAGCTAGATACTCCATCACCACAAACAATTCATCTCCTACAAGGTAGCTAGGAAGGAAAAATGAAAAGCATGCCCGTGGGCCATCACGAGAGAAGGAGAACTGTGAAATGACAGCAAAGTGCACTGTGACAACTGTTCCAGAAAACAACTTACAAACACCTCATGACAAGCAGTGAAGAAAGCAGGTAGGAGGTAAGGAGGCAGGTAGCTTAATATGTAATAAAGTAATATGCTGACAATAAGAGCCACATGCTTCTTGACCTACGTGGTCAGGAGAACATCCTGCACCTCTCGGAGAACACAGCATTTCCAGCTGTGCTCTCTGCCACCACTGCTCCTCGACCACATGCAGCAGTGCGTTGATGACAGAAGGTCTCTTACCAAATCAACAGGACTATTCCCTGTAACAGACTTCACTATCTTTTTTCATTTTTTAATTCTCAATCCAAATTTTCTCTTTTTTTCCTTCTCATTTTAAATACCATCTCTCAATTGCCTGTAAGAACCTGAAGAATTGACAATCTGAGTCCACAGAGGAATATCAAGTTAAAAACTCTTGAAAATCTATGGAGAGGAAAGCTTCATCCAACTGTCTGCATTTACCTGTCCAGGAAGTTGACTATGTTGGGGTTCTTCAGCTCCTTCATGACCAAGATTTCATTAATAATCAACTCCTTCTTGGGCTGTTTCTGCAGATTTATCTGTTTGATAGCAACCTGAGGAGGGCCAAATGAAATGTTAATAATTCCAACTTCAATATCAAAAAACTTTCAATCATTCTCAATATGGGAAAAGGTTAGAAGAGGTAAGAGATTCTGTGAGATCATTAAAGCTGCTTGGCACAGAAATGACTCGCAGCTGGTAGGGTATTTACTGAATAGCACGTAACTTTATTTGCAGTTGAAGAGAAAAAAGATAAAAAAAAAAATGAAAGTGCAATCCAACAGAGAAAGTTTTGAAGAGGAATAAACAGCAAGAGCAGTCTCCAGAGCCCTACTGCTGTCAGCGTGTTGTAAGCAGGTACTGGTGTGGTTAAGGTAGGCAGAACAGAAGTGTCAACGGCCTGGGGTGGCAACTGTAGGAAAAATGTTGTCCTGAGACCATGTTTTGAGGGGAATGAGGAAGTAGGAGATAACTCCCTCAGAGCCATTGAAGTCTATAAAACATCCCAGAGGTAGAAAGGAAAATAAAGAATGACCTAGTCCAAGGAATAAGTAATTGGAATAAGTCTTCCAGGCTCTACAATAAACAATCGCTCCGAGCCCGTTCTGTCAGTAGTAACATTTTCAGGAGGCACCTGGGTTTTCAACACATGGATAAGCCCAAAACCAAGGTGGTACCACAAGAACCAGTTGTAGAAACATTCACCATCAGACTGCCATGAGCATTAAAAGAATAGAACTCATGACACAGAATTACAAAACAGCTAAGACCAAAAGGGGCCTCTGCAGATTATCTGGTCCAAAGCTCCTGCTCAAAGCTCGGCCACCTTAGAGCAGGTTGTTGAAGGCCTTGTCCAGGTGAGCTCTGAATGGAGATCTCAATGGGTGGAGATACCACCGCCAATCTGGGCCCCTGTTTAATGACTGACCACTCTCATTGTGAGGAGAAATATATATAAAAGCACATACAGCATCTAAACAAATCTCACCTACTGCAATGTATCTATTGCCTGCAATGCTCCAACTCCTCCTTTGCTCTACTATTGAAGACAGCAATAAAAATCCTCCTTTAGTCCTCTCTTCTTACCATCAAACAAAATTAATTCTGTCATCAGAACTTCCTCCTCTTCCTCAGACATTAAGCAGTGAGGAAGCCAGCGTTTAATCAGTTTAATGGATGCAGGTGGAGATCATGAGCAACTGGCTGTTACATCGCATGCCCAGTAAGAACAGGTCTAAAAAGGGAATCCAGCTGCAAGATTTACTCTACAGGCAGTAAGAAGACAAGAAGTACAGCAGGGTGTAGGAAGTACTGGGAGATGTAGTAGTCTCTGATGAAAAGCCAGTTATTTATCACTGCCCCCGAGAATGGTTACCTTTGGACTTTTAAAGGAAAACAAGGAAATGTGAATGTAATGTGAAATGTGAAAGAAAATATGAAAGAAGTAATTGCTAAAATTTTAATCTTGGGGAATCAGAGACATGCATGAAAAGGAGGCAGCGTTTTACTGGTGTCATCACTTCCACCAGATGGTTTGGATGCACCAAGCAGCAGAAACAAGTAAGTGGAGAAGACTTTCTAACTACAGCAAAGAATCATGTGGGGACAAGCCATTTCCATACAAATAGATGTCTCAATCACCACTGCCAAAACAGGCCTAGTAACTGTCTCTGTTAAGACTAAAAGAAGATTTATTGTCTGCAATCCGGAACACCGTTGCCTACAGTCCTTGCAGGATAAACTGTTTTCAAAAATCCCTATCTGGAACATCTCACTCCCTCTGCTTCTCACTGGAAAGACAAAACCTTATTTTTAGCTTTCATTCCTACGAAACAAGGCACACACTGTTACCCGTGACTAGGACAAACAGCAGTCTGCAAGGTTATGGCAGAGATGGAAGGCACAAAACACAACTTGGTCAGATCACTCTGACTACCTAGAGGAACGTTTCTACAGCAAAGGCATTCTCAGTTTGAGGAGCACAGAGATCTTACCTCCTGTCCTGTTGCCACATCAATAGCTGTGAAAACTGTCCCTGAAGCCCTGTGAAGAAAAAGAACAAGTTTGCAGCCAGGTAAATCTCTCTGTGTCAAACACATGCACACAAACACAAACCTCCTTCAGCTTTGCATGTTGCAAAGGTGGCACTTTTGGATGTATCAAAAAGAATGCTACTGAAAGTCAGTGGTATCCAAGAAATGCCTCTCAGTTTAGGCAAGACAACTAATGCAAGTCCACTCTGTTCTAAGACAAAGCCTCATCTTCCAAACCCCAAAACACGTGCTTTTGCCTAACATCAGGGAAGTTGCACCAGCTCTTCTGGAGGAGGTATTACTTTTCATTTTGCTCCAAGAGAAGCTCTCCCACAAATGCACATGGCAATATTTGGGAAGGGACAGACAGCAGGAGTCATGCTGAAATAAGCAGCTAGTAATAAATTACCCTTTCACATGTTTTTGAAGTGAACTTTTTTTTTAACCCAAAAGAATTCACAGGAACTTGGTAAGAGTAACATGGTTGTAAGCGTTCCATCAAACAGGTGTCCCTCACACCGAAAGCCTTCTGAGGTACCCTCAAGTTTTTTTTCAGTAATCAGACTGCAGAAAACGTATGTCTTAGTAAAAGAGGACTAAAAAGGGATCATTACCCCGTGATATGAAGTATTCAGCATCTGTTTGCCATTTCTGCCTGACAGTTCTGCAAACTTTTCTGCCTGCTTCAGTGAAGGAGTGTCTGCATGGTAGTAGCAGAGAGGAACAGTACATTGCCTTTAACACTCACTCACTGTGAATAACAGTTGGGAAAACACTTACCCCTGCCCAATTTTTTCATATCTGGTATATTTTTTCTTGGGATCACCTATGCTCACAATAGTACCTTTAAAAAAAAAAAAAAAAAAGGAATATTTACATAACACATCCACAGGAATTCTTAGAAGAATCACTGTCTTAGAAAACATTCTTTGCTATCACAACCCAGCAAACTGTTTCTGTCTACTCATGCTAGGAATACATGCCGTTCCCACTGTTCCTGCTCAGCAGGGCCAGCCCTTGCCAGGATAGCTCCAAGTATGAGTCAGCTCAAGCTGCAAAAAGGTTGACGCGCTGAGAGCCAAAGCTTCCTGATTTCGTTCCAGTTACAAACGGCCCCGTCCCAAACAACCATTACGCCAGGTCTGACTCTGAGCGTTAGTGGGTTATTCCCCACTAACACCTATTTTTAAAGGCAACTTTCTGGATAAACTCTCAGAAGTATCAATACAGAAGCACAAGCCATCCCATTTTGAGAGCATTTTGGTCAATCATGAGCGCCTGCCTCAGGACACAGGGATGATCCTAACTGCCCCAAACCTCTCAACTCAAAAGCAAATGAGACTGAAGCCAGTCCTAAAGCCTTTGTTATACAAAATAAGAAACACATACGTAGTTTTTCCATGATCTCTTCGTCTGTCATTTTGGTCTTCTTTTTCTGTTTATCTCCTGATTTGGTCGCATGGTCGACAGAAGTGTCGCCAGCTGGTGCAGGGATGGGGTCAATCACAGACCGCGTATAAATCTGTTGTTAAGAGAGACCGTTTACTTGAGCATCCTCTTTGCAATCCCCAACTCTTGGTTCAAAACAGGTCACACTTCTCAGAAAAGATCCCCAAGCATCAGTATACGTAACGCCACGATGCTGGAAATTAGACTAAAAACCATTTAATTCCACTAAGTCAAGAGGCTGGCAACTTGCTGACAAAGTACTCCTATAAATTTTAAGGTAAAAACATCTGTACTTCATCACGAAAAGAGCACAGACCTGTGCATTTCTCATCTCCCCCTAATTCTGGGCATTTCTTACTTCGTTTCCCACGAAGCTGCTCACTCTCCTTCCATTTGAAGGAACTACTGAGTTCTACAGCAATACACAGCTATCCTATAGAGTGTATATATTTACAGACCCTGAATAGGCAATGCTAAAAGCATTATCACTGCATACACAGTTCATATCTATCCCCCTGGAACAAAAATAAGACCCGAATGGGCAGCAGAGCAGCAACACGTGCATCTACCAAAGAAGGAGCTGGAGTAGGTAGCATCTCTGGGATGATGTGAGCAAGGTGCACAGGGCAAGATGATGATGCTAAAAGTTAGGTAACAACTTCATAAGCTTTTATTTTTTCAACATAATGCTGATTGCTTTGAATGAAATATATTTTTCTAAGAAAAACAAACAAATAAGCAAAATAAACACCTCACCGATTTTGTGTGATCTGGCCGTGGAGCAATAACTGGAGGAGGAACCTCTTCATCATCTTCATCGTCATCATCAGCTACAGCCACGGATGGCTCTGAACCTTTGGCATTCGTCTACATTGAGCCGAAATTAAAAACAGGATAAACAAAATTGTATCCATCCAAAAGCACCGAAAATTTTTTTTTAAATATGAAGATACAAGAATTGTTTCTGATGTTGAAAGAAAAGGATAGCTCCAGTTCAAGTGTCCTAACGCATTTTATTACAAGATTCAAACACTATTTCTCTAATAAAACATGTTGAGTTCCACCATCCTTTTTAGTTTTTATCCCATAAGAAGTTCTCAATTTGCTTTTTGTTGCAGGATTTAGTATAACAAATAGAGATGATGGGAAATTTTCTTCTCTAAGTCACAAAGAGGAGCAAATACACTCACCGTTGGCGTTCCTGAAGGGAAACCATCTTTTTCTAGAGAGAACAAACAACAGAAACCATGAAATTAGCAAAATAAAGAATATTAAAAAAAATACAGAGCAGCTGAGGAGAAAAAGCCAAAATTCACAGTAACAAATGAGATAAATGAGTAGCACTGTAATTCCAGAGAGAGAGAGAAGGAATAAATTACTAAAACCATCCATGTTGATTTTTAAACTGAATGTTGTCTGCTAAGCTTGAATGTCCTATGGCCCTGAGATGGAATTTAAGATCAAATTGGTATTTCTGTTCCCTTAACGGTGTCTTGAAGCAAAGATATTACAAAGTCTTGTTACTAAGCTATTCTCAGAATGGAAATAATGTGGAGGAGAACTAGACAAAATGATGCATGTATGTCTGCAGGACAGCCATTCTTTCAGCTCTGCATGTAGTTTTAGAGCCCAGCTTCAGACACAGAGCTCATTAAAGTTAATTCTAGCTGCTATTTTGAATTATCCAGGTCCCTTTCTTCCTGTCTCCATGTCACACAGGAAATTAATCGGACAAAGCTGGCTTCCAGTAAGCTTTAAATCCATCTGCAAACGTTATTCCCCCATCGAGAAGCCGTTTTCCATCATTTGAGTCTGTTTTATGAATCCAAAAGATATGAAGACCGAGTTCCAAATGCCCCATTCCTCCCTGCTGCCTTCGCTATGCCTTGTGCATCTCACCTGGAGCAGAGAAACTCAGGTACTTCTGCTTTGCTGTGTCTTTGGAGTCATAGAACTTCAGCACGTCTAGCACCACCTGAGGATTCTTCTTCTGTTCTAACTTGGTGATATTTGAGGTCTGTAGCAAGCGAGCCCATTGCTCCGGCATTCCCTGAAAGAGCAGGCTGTTGAATATCCCTCCAGCATGTTGAAGAGTTATCAAAAAGAAAAAAAATAAAATAAAAAGCAGGACAAATTTCCTTCCTTCATACAAAGCCCTAAAGACCTGAGTGGGAAGGAGGATGTTTCAATGCTCCCACTTGATGCTGAGGTAATGACGTTGTTGATGCTACATAAGACCAAGGCACTACTGAAATAACTCCTGACTGCTCAACATCTTGAGCATCCTCAAACCCACCAGTGTCTCCAACCTACCGAGTCAACATGATGCCACTGCTTTCAGGTATATTAAACCAGCTAAGTGAGGAATGGGAATGCTAAAGCAGCTGAAAGAACCAGTTACGTTCTACTGAAAGTCAACCAAAAAGGGTGCTTTCCACGGCAGTTCTCAAGGAAGATTCTCCCAGTTGAAGGAAAACATTAGATCCGATTTTCACCTTGCGGCAGCACTGCGAGGTCACAATGTCTTTGCTCTTCACATCATGTAAACATGCAGGAAAATTATTTATTTGGCAAAGAAAAACAGACTATCTGACACTTCATTTTAAAACACCTCAAGGGCTTGTCTGTGTCGGACCCACAGATGGTTGCTCGGTGAGGTCAGGTATACTCACAGTAAATTCTCCAGTAACAGCATCGAAGCCGACATGGATGGTATGTTCAAAATCCGACGGAGGGGAGATTTCAGGCCTTTCCTTTTCCTTTTTCTTGCTTCCTGGAATGAAGAAAAGAAAAGAAAAAGCTCTACTCAGTAGATCTTTCCACGCCTTAAAACCCAAACAACTCAGCAATATTCAAAGATTAAAACATTTCAGATGAATATAACTATTACTCCATTTCATGGACACATGCATTTATACAGGCAAAAGAGTGATTTCATAATTTCATTTTGGCACAGATGTCACCTAAGAGTCAAAAATTCCTTTTATTAAATTCATTTATAATATGGCAGAGATCAAGAATATTCAAGAGAATATCTTACAGTACAAGGTGCTCTGCAACACAAAGTGCTTACAATGCAAAAAAAAAAAGGAAAAATAAAAATAAACATTTCAATATAACAATATTGAAGATAACTTCAGTTTCAAATCCAAGATCTCATTGAAGACAGTGAAAATTCAGCTGCTTTATTCTTCAGTTTCAGTTGGTTAACACTAACTAGTACCTCCTGCAACAAATACAAGTGTTTCTAGCCACAGACCAATCACCTAAATTAAACTAGAAGAAAAAAGGGCACCAGAATAAGTCCCAGAAACATGGACATAAAATAAGAAGGACCATGTGAACAATCCTATCTAGATTCAACTATACCTGTAAGATGTTTTATAAGACATGGGTTGGGTCCTTTTATTTCTTCCTCCTTTTTCTGACAACAAGGATATAATCACAAAGTGTCTCCCACTTTCATTTTTAAGTCAAATTCTGAGGTAAAGTCATCATTAATTATAAGCCTTTATTAATTATCGACCTTAAATATTTTCTCCTGAGTACATGAGGTGTTGGCAAGGTGTCCTGCTGTCCTTCCCTGCTCTCCAGGTGGAAAGCTGGTGCTCCTGGCGCCAACTTGCAGCCTTGTGCTGCAAAGCAGAGACCTGGCAGCAGGCCACAAAGTTTTACAGAGGAAAAGCTCAGCTTAAAAAAGCTGTAAAAAGGTGTGGGCTGGCAGGGGGAAGCGCTCCTCATACTCCTCAAGCAGAGCCAGGGGATCTTTCCGAAATGACTTCCCCCGGGTCGGAAAGGAAGACAAGGGAGCCAGAGACAATACTCCGAGATGGAAAGCCCACCGTGGGCCGCCTGGAGCCGAACAATGCCGTGGAAAGACACCACTGTTATAAACAGGATATTTTGAACGTGGCTTCGCCGGCCGGAGCCAACGAGCTAGCGGATCGTCGAGAGCTCTCATTAAGATATTTCCGCCGCAGGCTCAGAGAAGCCTGGCTTACGTGCGGCAGTTTAAGGAAAAAGCACCGGTTCTTCCCGACCTCTAGCAGTTGTTTATGTGAAGGCGGGGACAGGAGGAAAAAAAAAAAAAAAAAAAAAAAAAACACTATAATAAAGAGCAGTGTTGCTCAGAAAGCCTCACACGAACACTCCGGTTCTGGGGGATGGATCCTGGGGAACGTGTGCTGCAAATCAACCCTCGCCCCGCAGGATCGCCCTTCCTCGCGGGACCGTAGGCAGGAGGGAAGGAAGCGGCTCCCGAGCTGCAGGACTGTGGATCACGGAGGTGCCCAGAGCGCCCGCGGGCCGGCGGCGGGGCGCGTGAGTCATGTTCCTGGCAGCGCGCGCTGCTAGCGAGGCCGAGCTATATTTGAACCCACTCACACCATGGCTCCGTGCAGAACCAGGAATCCCTTCAAGAAACGGCAATGCTCGGGTCAGGACACAGAAGGATTTATGGTGTCCAGCTCCTTTAGTTCGGGCAGGCTTGCAGCCCCCGCAAACAGCCCCTTGCCAAACTGCACAGAGGAATGTTTTCCTTCAAAGGGACTCCTCCGAAAAAAAAGGAGACTCCAACTAAGCAGGTGCCTCAAATACAGTGAAACTCTGCCCTAAATGAAACCCCAGCGATTCAGAAATGTAGCAGCCGAGGTGCTTTGCCTGCCTTCCCTCAACACTGCCCAAGCGTGAGGCACCTTCTCCACCCACCGCTCCCCACCAACACACAACGTCCCTCACTAACGTGTGCTCACGCCAGCCCCCATCAAGAAATCAGGAAACAACCCGAGCACAGCAGGCAGGTGGCTGAAGATGAGATGTTTTGAGCTACTAAACCCCAGCTGAATCCCCGCTCAACTTCCACCAAGTCAGAGATCTCGAGCCCATCGCACGTTTGTGCCGGTCTTGGATGGACCCCAGAGAACTTCCGTCACTAAGTCTTGCTCAAAGATAAACATCTCTAGTTTCAGAGGCCTTTTTTAGAGCTTTCCAAAAAAAAAGACCCATGTGGGGTCATTCAATGTCAGAAGACCAGCCAAGGAAATTAGTGGCAGTTGAGTACGGCGGCAGAAAGGTGACTATCTCATCACACATCTTCAAGAACGCAAGTGGGAAAAAGGTCTCCATCCAAGATATTAAATAATATCTTCAAGCTCTTGTGGTTATTTCACTGCTGGACTGTCTCTGCCTTGGGACAGAAACTCCATGTCTGGAATATGTGAAAGCTCACCAGCCAGTTAGCCCTCCTCAAACTGACCTCCTACAGGTAGAGAAACCTCCGAAGGGAGCAGGGCAGAGCTGTTGCAATAGATAGGATAGTGTTATTAACGTATCTTGAACCTGGGAGGCAACAAAACAGCATAGGAAACCATGGGATGAAAAGGCAAAAAGCAGCACTACAGGTTTCAGCACCTACAATGACCAATCCTCAGGCTTCTCCATAGGCACCACTGCAAATCCAAGCAGAACATACACAATTCTTCCCTGCTGCAGTAGCCTCGTAGGTCTCCTCAGAACACACTCCTTCATTTGTTGAAAAGGAGAATTTATCATTTCTGTTGTAACTTGTCAAGCTTTGCATCAGAGCAGGGAGAAATCTTTCCCCTGAAAAGCAATCTACTTGAAATTTGATTTCAAGTGATTTGAAATCTGGAAGCAGTCTACTTCCAGATCTTAGAAGATGTAGAACCTTTGCTAGGAGATTTTCTATGAACTATTTTATTCGACATGGGAACACACACAGTTCAGTCCAAACCAAAAGCCTGTGTTTAGTATAGCAAAATGGCAAATAATACCCAGGAACCAGTAATATCTAGGGTGATACAGAAATGTAGTATTAGAGCTTTAAACTGGGCAGCAAACTTGAGAAGCGGCAGGCAGAAGTTTTCCTCAACAAGCTATTTAACTCGTTGTCTTTTAGATCCCACCCTCGTGCATCCCAGTGGTAAATGGAAAAGAGCCCAGCTCACCAAACATAAGTGCCAAACTCTCAGCATTTCTCTACTGCCCCGAACATTTGGAATAGTTAGAAGGAAATTGCATGAACATGAAATTGTGGACTCAAACCTCTAAAGCACTTCATAAACTTACAGGGAAGGACAACAGGTCGTAACAGTGGAAAACGTTAGCCTCTTACCTTTCTCAGTGCTAGAGAATATGGAGATGATTTTATATCTAGGTTTTCTCTCTTCTGGCACAGAGGGCAGAGGTTTCAAGCTGTGGTTGGCAAACAACTGGTCTTTGCCCCCTGAACTGAAGATAACGCTACTCATCCGGACAGGAGGAGCTGGTGGCTTGTCTTCCAGTTCTCCATTGTCAGACATGGTTCTCAATCGCTAGCGAAGGCACTGCAAGAGAAACACTTGTTTCAACACACACACTAAATCAGGCAAAAATTAGAGTTTTAACTGTTTCCCATCATTAGGGGACAACATCTTGGGGAGGAATGTTAGAAGACACAGCTCTGCACACTGTCAACGTTAAGTAGTATTTGTCAACATGAAGGAGTATGAAGAACACCTCTACTCAATTTAGGAAGCCCGTATTTTAAAAAAAAAATGGAATTTGGATCTACTGGATTCACTGCAGGTAACTGCATCTCCTTTACCACTTTGGGCCACAGATCCTTTAAAACTAAAATAAGAATATACTATCAGCACAACCCTCTTTAAAAGCTCCTCATAAATATGACGCTGCGCAAGAGAAAACACAAGTAGCTGCTACCACTAAACACAGCACAAAGAGCATCAGCACAACACATCCCATGATCCAAAAACGTCCACCCTGACTTTTCCTCTGTATCCATAACATCCTACAGAGCTTTATCACCATGAAGAATGCAGCCCCCTGCTAGAGAGTGAATTATATGATGACAGATTTCCAGAAATCACCCCTTAGTGGAAAAAATATATTTTTGCTCCTCAAATTACTGGAGCGATGAGCTACCCAAGGGGATATCAAAGGGATATCTCTCCATCTCATCATTTCCACATTATCAACATGGGTTCAACAGGTTCCTTGTCCACCTGTCTCTACGGCTTCTGGAAATGAGCAATGTTTGCCCGCTGTCCCACACAATTCCTAAACACAACCAAGGTCCAGCTACACAATTTCTAATGGCATTTTAAAAGTTGAGAGCAGAGTATTAAGGATGCCTTGTATCCAAAGGAGAAGCAGTGCGCTGCATAACACCCCTGTACACAACGTGCACCTTTCAGGGCAAGGTCCTCCTGGAAGAACTACAAACAGGTGGGTGCCATCCCTGACCATTACGCTGGATGAACAAGCCTCACCAAAAACCAACCAGGACAAGCAAAGCAGGTTAGCAGCCAAAATTCAAGCAGCAGATAGAGATTTTTGTCAAGACACTCACACAAGATTAAAACCTGTTACTGCCCAAGAAAAACCATCATTTCTGTACCAAAAGCTTCAGAGACAAACACAGCATGAAGCAAGGCTCCACGAGCGTAAGGATCACCCAGACATCCACAGAGGAATCTGGGAGTCCTGGTTGACACCAAGTTAGCAATAAGGCAGCAACGAGCCCTTGTGGCCAAGGCCAATGGGCTCCTGGCTGCATGAGGAGGATGTTGCCAGCAGGTCAAGGGAGGGGATCCTGCCCCTCTACACAGCTCTGGTGAGGCCACACCTGGAGCATTGGGGGCAGTTCTGGCCTCCCCAGGACAAGAGGGACGTGGAGCTTCTAGAGAGGATCCAGGGCAGAGCAACAAAGATGATTAAGGGACTGGAACATCTCTCGTATGAGGAAAGACTGAGTTGGGCCTGTTTAGCCTGGAGAAGACGGAGAGGACATCTGATCAACATATACAAATACATGAAGGGAGAACATAAAGGGGATGGGGCCAAACTCTTCTCGGTGGTGGCCAGTGACAGGACAAGGGATAATGCTTACAAATTGAAACACAGGAAATTCCATCTCCAAATGAGGAAGAACTTCTTTACAGGGAGGGTGACAGAGCACTGGAACAGGATGCCCAGGGAGGTTGTGGAGTCTCCTTCTCTGGAGGTCTTCAAAATCCACCTGGATGCCACCCTGTGCCACGTGCTCT
>JAVCKT010025813.1:0-15420 GCA_032273925.1 Rhynchotus rufescens
TTGTTTTGGCTCATTGACTACAACTGAATTAAATATACACTTACCAAAATAAAATCTATTTAATTTATAAACCATAAATCATTGTCAGTGAAGAGATCTGCTCCAAACACAGATATATCTGCAGTTAGAATAGCAGCTGTATATTTTTAAACCTTGCTTGATTTGCTGTCATTGCAGTCTAAAAATAAAGATTTACCAAAGTGGACAAAATGTGGACTATAATTTACATCCTTTCCTTCCACGGTAGCTTGAAGGTAATTCAAATAAACATTTTATTTTTTTTAACCCAATTAATAGAAGATATTGCAAGTTGTAGAGAAACAAGGAGTATGTAGATATGTTTCATCAACTGATGCATCTCATCTCTCTGAATTTTATGTGTCAAACTTAATGAGGCAAGAATTTGTAAATTATTAGTGTTTTGAAAGTTGATTGTAAATTGAGCAGAGATAATAATATCATTAACTAAAATGTAGAGCTAATAGCAGCATGTCAGAATATGAGACACATTCAAAATACCTGGCAGAGAAAGATATATATGAGGGAAAAAAAATTCTTTCTTTTTGTCCTTTTTAAGAGGACTCTACATTACTAGATTTAATAGTAAGGAGAAAAGTATAGAAATGATTTGTCTGACAGAACAACATATACAACTTAGATATGAAGTAAACTAAAATTTTTGGCAGATCCAAATAACTGTGAAAATTGATTCTGGGTCTAAATACTCTGGTATGTTCACTTTTCATAAGAAAAACAAAATTATTTTCTCTTTATATAAGTGAGTCTGATGTGATTTGCTCCAGCATACAATAATGTAGATATGGAAGCAGGCTCAGAAACTTTGCAAGCCACCTTTTCTGTGGTTGTAAGAAGGCCTATGCCTCAGGATATATTTTTATGTATCAGTTATTTCTGAGAGTTAGGGTTGCAGTGGAAAGTATTGTTCATACATTCATGTTTTTACTGCAGTGTAATGTACCCAGCCCTCCTCTGACCTTATGCAAGTCATAGCTGGGACTATTTTTAGAAATTATATTTGCAGCAGAATGCTGCAAGAATGAAAGTACCAGGGATGCTGCCAACGAGAAATATATCCGTTTCTCTCACTTCTCTGAGCTGCACAGAGGTGGATCAAACTAAACAGTCTAAAGAGGAACAGATATCATCCTAAAGAGTGTGTATTTAGAGGCTGGACCTGGCTGGGGCCATCCCAGCTAGTATCATGGTGCCGTCCCTGTGCAGAATCCAGTGCAGAAACCAAAAGAAGGCAAGGAATGAGCTAAGAGATAGTTATGAAATATTACTTTTCTGCATTGCTTTCTTGATTTATCCCATGTGTGCAAAGAAAGTCCAAGGTACTCAAGCTTACACTTCATTGTGTACATTTGTCCCTGGGTAAAGGGACCACAAAGGACTCGTTCCCCCACTGTGCAGGATGCATATGCAGGAGGGCAGATGCGGCAGATTCAGCAAGAGGCGACTGGTCAGTGTTAGCAGTCACAGCAAATGAGATGAAGATGTGTTGCACAATCAATGCACATCAAATTCCAACACATACGTGCAGTCTTCCATAAGGGCAGGAACCAACGTGCAGTGCTTTCCCCAGACATCTTAGCTTCTGCTGCCTGGTTCCTGACTTCTATGGCCTGAGGGTGAGAGTGTGAAAGATGAGCCACTGAAACAGCACAACAACACACTACAATAGCAATTTTGTTACTGGACTTCGAGAGTATTATATTTCCTTTATATATTACGGATTTTTAAAGAGAGATTTGGAAAAAAAATTGTCTATGTTTTGAAACCAAAGAAGTACAAAACTGTGAGTACTGAAATGCAGTCTTCCTTAAGACAACATGTAGCTTGTTTACATGATAAAGCTGATTGACACTTCTGAAACATTTGTCTTGGCCTTCACAACTGCTTCTGTTAATCCAGTCTGTCAATTGCAGAATGTTAAATTATGGAGCTGCCTAACGGCAGCTGAATTAGGAAACAGAGATTAGACTGGTATTGTTTATTTCCGTTCTTGTTGCCTGGGTCCTGGTTCCCTATTTTCTGGCCCCCTATGGTATTATTTGGTATGAGCACAGAATCTTCAAAAACAGTATATAAAACATGATGAAGTCACAATCACCTATTCCATTTCAGGTAATGTTCCACATTGTGTTTTCAGAAGTTAACTGAAAACTAGAGCAATGATGACTTGTTTGTGGGAGCATTCTCCAAAATAAGTAAGATAAATGATCCAGATTTTAAAATATCCAGAGGGAAATATATATATATATTTTTTTTTAAAGAGGTATCCTGTAAAAAGTTTGCTCAGACCTGACCTCTTCTATCAAAAAGCTCTGCCAAGGTTAGGTATTTGTCATTAGTCTTCTGCTCAGACTGCCCCACTGCAGTGCTGAATGGAGCACGGCATAGACTGCCTCTCTTCCCCTCCTTCATATCTATTTGACCCTCACTGGAGACAGCAAAAGGAATCAAGATGATCACCAAATGGGAATTTTGGCCTGTTAAAAAAAATAAAAATAAAAGAGGGAGAGAGAATAGAGAAATGGATTTCAATGGATTTTACTGCATGAGTACAACTGCATGAGTACAACTCATGCAGTAACCTCCACTGCACTCTGGAGCTCCTCTCCAAACAATACAGCCTAAAGCATCACCTTAGTTAGGGTTTTGGCTCCTCCAAGCGAATATGACAGAGAAATCAACCTGAAGCAAAGTCTCTCTTCCATAACATGATGCATCATTTAGGAATATACTGATAGATCAGGGAAGTGGAGCCAGGAAGGTCAGGCAAACCAGCCTTGACCCAAGCTGTTTAGCTGATTGGAAAATGTTATCTTGTAAACATCCCTCATTCTCAGTCTTTGCTACTGTAGAAAAAAAAGAAGGCTCATTTGTGAAAAGTTCATGTGAATATAGGAGTGGGGACATGGCAACCTTCAATGGCCATATGACCAACTAATTTTCCTATGGAGGAGGGAAAAAAAAAGTAATCTTTCCTACACAAGTAAAATTGAGGAAATGGGGAACCTTTCTCTGCCCTCACATAATTTAGTTTGCAGTCTTGATTTCAGCAGTTTGGAGTAGACCGAATCAGTGCAAATATAGGGACAGAAATTAGTTCACTCTCTCAAAGCTTTGCTTCCTCTGTTGGTCTAATGGCTAAAGACCTCTAAGATCCTACCTATATACTGCTGCTGTCAGGCTACCTTGTAACAGAGGGGTCACTGCCTCTAGGTAACCAGAAGTCATCTGCCCACAGTCTTATCTCCTCTAAAAGGGCATGTGAACATCCACCATGTGGAAATCAAACCCACGCAATCTGGCCACCATTCTTGCTCCTCCAGGCAATAACGCTTTTCTTCTTGTGTTTGATACACGCAGTACCGGGCTCAGAAGCCTCCTGCTGGGCAGCACAGGCACTGTGAGCGATGTTTCAGTCGGCACTGCCGTGCACCGATCGAGCTCTCCATCTCCTGCATGGTGATCAGCTGCCGCCTTCACTGCGGGGCCACCTTTCACATGTGCAAGGAGGAGGAGCATCAATTGCTCTGTCCCTTAGAGCACGTCTCCTGCCTCAACTCGGCCTATGGCTGTCCTTTCTCCATGGCCCGCTTTAAGCTGGCGAAGCACCTTCAGGTCTGTCCAGCCAGTGTTGTCTGCTGCTCAATGGAGTGGAATCGCTGGCCAAATGTGGATTCAGACACAACCCTCCATGAGAATATTATGAAGGAAACCTTGAATGAAGACTGTCTTGACACGGCCTTGGCCCTCAGAGACCAGAAGATACTTTTCAGGACTTTGAAAATGGCTGAATTGTTTCCAGAATGGAGGGAAAAATATGAAGTGGAAGAGCTAATGGATGAAAACACAGGGGAGGAAGAAGGTGCTGTGGGAGGATTAATCTATGGTTCCCAAGGTGATAACCAATCATCTGAGCTTAGTCAACGTGAGCGTGAGGAACTGGCAAAGGACAAAGAAGGAATGGATCTGGGGGGTTACAAAACCTGGGAGAACATTTTTAGCAAAGAGCTCTCGGCCTGTAAGGTAACAGGTTCAGCAGTCAGTGCAGGAGAAAAGAGCAAGGAGGCTTCCAAGAAAACAGCATCAGCCCCTTGCACTGATACCTCTGCAAGGAAGGCAAAGGAAGCACCTAATGCAGAAGAAGCAAAAGACCAAAAGGCTGCACAGGTATCATCAAATGCAGAAATGACAGGACTGGCTCCCTGGCAAGAAGGAGTCCTGGAGAGGTTGAAGAAAGAAGTTGGTGTGGGTGATTACAATATGTATCTGGTACATCATGGGGGAATGCTCATTCGCTTTGGCCAGCTTGCTGCTTGCACTCCCAAAGAAAAAGACTTTGTGTATGGGAACTTAGAAGCTCAGGAAGTAAAGACTGTCTACACCTTTAAAGTGCCAGTTAGCTATTGTGGCAAAAGAGCACGACTAGGAGATGCCTTGGGACACAAGATGCCAACCTCAGAGAAGTTGGTAGACACCTCAGAATTGGGAATAAGCCTAGAAGAACTACCTAAAGCAAATATAATTAAAACCACACTGTTATGTGCACTGGAAAAAGAACTGAAAGGCCATGAGATCTCTGAAGCAAGGGGTATTGATGGCCTTTTTGTGGATTTTGCAACACAGACATACAACTTTCAGGTGGAGCCTTTCTCTTCCACTGATGTTCTGGCAGATATTGTGGATGAAAAAAGCCCACCCGAACTTCACATGGAGCTCTACACAGAATGTGTAACAAGGAGACACAACAAAAGCAGTTCGGCTTTCACATTCACGTGCAGTCACTTCTTCAGGAGGGACGAATTCCCATCGCATTTCAAGAATGTGCATGCTGATATCCAGTCATGTCTGGATGGATGGTTCCAGCATCGCTGCCCACTGGCCTACTTGGGATGCACTTATGTCCAAAACCACTTCCGCCCTGCTGGACTTAAGGCCAAGGTTATATACAGCCAGCCTCTCAAGACATTTGCGATTAAGCCAGAGGTTGACACCCTCCTTGCAGAATCAGGGAAATGCAACTCCACAGCGGTTCACAGAGGGAGAAATAAAGACTCACTGAGTAGCCTACCAGTAGAAGTGCTCAAGTACATTGCTGGGTTCCTGGACAGCTTCAGCTTATCTCAGCTATCACAAGTATCAGTGCTGATGCGGGAAATCTGTGCCACTCTTCTTCAAGAGAGAGGAATGGTCCTGCTGGTTTGGGAGAAAAAAAGATATTCCCATGGAGGTACTTCATGGAGAGCTCGCAGAAAGGCAAGTGACTGATCCTGGGAAAAAAATAGTCATGGGTTCTCTCCAGGAAAAAAAAAAAAAAAAAAAAGCATAGAAGCATAGCAAGTTAAGCTGCATGTAAGAAAGGGGGAAGGAGCATGAGGCTGCACAGAGGGTGGAGGGAAGGAAAGCAAAGGTAGGAAGGTATAAATAAGTTCCTACTGACCAGCGGCAAGTTCCCACACAGGTTTACTTTGGGTAACTTGTTAGGATAGGTGTTGTGATTTGAGAATACTTGATGCTTAAAGGTTATACACAAATTTTTAAAGGACTTGAAATTTGTCCTTTTCTTCTTTCCTCTTTACAAGCTGGCCTAAGGCATCTTGACACTAAAATATGCTTCAGAATACCAACAAGTGCAAAGCAAAAGGATTATGTGACTGTGAAAGGAGCTTAGGATTCACATCAGCCTCCTAGGGTTTTCATTATTCACAAGGCTTTTCATGGTTCACAAGGCTGTCATAAAAGTCTGGTTTCTTGGGATGTGAGCACCTGAATTGACTGTCTTGGACAGTCTGAAAGAAATATATGACCACAGCTCAGTTAAAACACTGTATGAAAAAAACAGTTACTGCAGGATTTTTTTTTTAACTAACTGATAGCCTTGCCGTTGCTCTTACATAAAACAAGAGAGGGAAATCCAAAGAAGAGTTGCAAAAATGATCTAGTGGCGTGGTTTTCCACTTGATGGTTAAAGGCTTATTGGTATTGCCAAAAGGAAACTTAGCAATTCATGAAAAGCACCTCCCATTAAGAGAAAATACAAAGTGTGGTGAATTCTAAATCTAGCATAGCAAGAACCAATGGCTGCAAGTTGAATTAACCAAATCCAAAAGAGAAATTAGCCATTAAAGTCATTTACTGAAGGATGTGGCTTCCTTTGGTAGAAGGAAGAAATTCCAGTTGAGTAACCAAATAGCAATTACCTTCCGTTAGTACAGCATAATTTCAAAACAGCAGCCTTCTCTCTAAAGAATACCCATCCCTCTCATGTTAGCTGTCTGTTTTGACTGCATATTGATTTATTTTTGATGCATAGACTCTGCTTTGAAACACTCCATTTGTAATTAAACTGAGCTTGCTGATTGTTGTGCATAATAGCTATGATTACATAGGACTAGGATAGGTGCAGGTATCACAACCACCTACTGTCCTTCTAAAAGAAAGTACATTTTAGGGGAATAGAAATCTAATATGACTTTTAAAATGGATTTGATGGGTTACAGCAAATATTAAAGTGATTAACTGCAGTCTTACCACTGCAAACAAAAATTGCAAATTTTTGTGCAGTTGCACATTTTTATGCAATTTTGTGCAAAAATTGCACCATTCCTATTTTTACAAGATTGGATTTCTTCTAGAAATAACTTTAACTCCCAGATTTTCTAGACCTGCTAGGGGGTGGTTACTTCCAAATTTCTGATACATGCTTTCAGCTAGAAGGTGACTTTTATTTAGTCTTTCAATCTTTCTTTTAAGACAGAGGGAGAGAAAGAGAGAGGTATTACACAAGCGTGTTCTGTTTACTGAGCTTTATGACTACCTCAGATGCACCTAATCTCCATTTTTGTACACTGTATATATGTGACAGTTTTCTGTAGATGTGCAGTAGTCAGGTATCCTGGATTTCCCTAATATCCTAATGGATTTACTAAGTACTGTATTAGCACCAAAAACTGTAGAAGGATGCTTTCTCATTAAGAAAAAAAAAAACCAACTCATGACAAAAGCAGAAAAAGAGCAAGTATAAGGTACATAACTATGCAGACCATATTTTTTTTATACCAGCCCTGCATGATCAAAATTTCGCTAGTCTGTCCAGTACATACATATAAGCATATGTCAACTGAGTTTTTAAAAATCTTATTACTTTTTTTCTAACATTCCAGTCTTGTCTCCCCACTTTTTCTTCCCTCTCTTCTTCCGCTCTCCACATATTAGATCTGGCAGTTCAGCAGCCTGTTCTCCACAGTTAACAAATGGCAGTTCAATGATGCTATAAGCATGGCTGAACACCTGAAGAATTGTCCTTTCTACGACGTGGAGCATAAGAAGGACCCTGTGTTGCTGACAAGCATGTGTGAACCTCAAGAGCAGAATCAAAAGACCTTGGTCTCTACTTTCAAGCGCAGATTCTGAACAACCTGCATCTCCTTCCCCGTGGTCCTTCCAAGGTCATTTGAAATAAGATTTTAAAATTGGATTGCAAATATTGTTGTTTCTAGCTTTCATTTGCAAATAGAAAATTGGTTTTCCTCCAGCTGTATCTCGAACATCGTGCTTTTTTTTTTTTTCCCTGCATTAATTTAATTTTTAAAACATCATCCACAGGGTTCTGGCACACTGCTCATTGACATCATGTTCTTTTTATTTCTTTTTCTGTTATTTACTTAATTGAGAAACCTGGAGAAAGTAATAAGGATATTGCTTGAAAGTAGCATCTTGGCAACCTTAAAGATAGGCAGCTGCTCTGACACCATGTCCCCGAGAGAAGCAAGAGCAGTTAATGTAGTTGCATTTACGTAGGTACAGCTTGACTAGATTTGCACCACCTCTCTGTTGCCTGGAGAAGTTTTGGGCACACAGACAGGTGCCCTCTAACCTAACAGAAATTTCTAAGGTGTTCTGAGATGTGGAAGAAGATGCCAATGTCAGACTGCAGGTGGCTGCAGCTTGGGCAAGTGTGGTCATTAAAGGTGTGGGTTAGAGAAATGTCTCAACCACTGCCTCTAGGGACCAACCTGGGTTAAGATACAACATCTAGGAGACTAGACTTTGATCCTTTTCCCTTGGATACTGCCATAACATGCGTTGGAGATATACAGGATCCTAATCACCAAGAGAAAGAAAAATTCACCCTGGTAATATGCATCCTTTTGTAAACTGTAAATTTGATTAAATCAATAAGATTTATTCACAGCTTATGGTTCAGCTATACAGTAGAAGCTGAAAATCCACAGTGATCTTTAGATTAGTCCGGTTAATGGGCTTCCCTCTGGAAGAGGGAAGATGGTACACCATTCAGAATGGTGAATCCCCCCCCTTAACAGATGCCAGTTGATAGAAACTTCTTACTTTAATTCTCACTTGACACAAGAAGAGGATAGTATATCAGATGCAGGTTAATTAAACAGAGCATATAAGCCAGGCTAGCCTGATGTTGATGGTCCTACACAAACACAGGTGCTAAAGAGGGAGGCTTGGGCTCAGATTTAACCTTCAGATTCCATGTTTAGGCTCATAATTTGACTAATAGAAAATAAAAATAAATTGGGAAACTTCCCTATTAGAAAGTTAGGCATCTAATTAGAATTTAGGACCTAAAACATTTCCTGAAAGCCAGCTTGATAGATTCAACCAGAAAAAATATGGCGTTTGTTACTTTCTCAAACAGCTATTTGCTGTGGAGGGAACAAACTGGGAAAGTGAATCTGACCCAGCAAATCACAGAGGTTGTTCTCTGTTTACACCTCACGCTTTCGACCTTCATGGCTTGGATCCCATTAATGCTGCTCACATGTCTTGTGAAGGGCAAAAACAATATTCTGCACATGCTGGAGACTGATAAATTTCTTATTGTTGGAAGAATTAGGAACCATAACGACAGCTTCATGGACTTCAGAGAGGTCTGAGCAGGGCAAAAAGAAAGCTGAGGGCAACGCAGTAGGAGGATCAGAAACAGGAAAGTAAGTGGTTTGGACACAGCAGACCTGGCAGAGTAAAAGTGACATGGCGAGAGGCAAGTGGAAAAAGGCAAAAATACACATGCATGAAGGGAAGTGGGATGTGGAAGAGGTGATGGGACTGGAAATGTCTTCTAAGGAAATAACTCAATTCAACATGAACAAAAAGGATGGGAAAGTAGAGCAGAGACACATTCAGTAGAGTATATGGAAAGCATAAGAAATGGGATGGAGAATTTATCTTTATTCATTTTGGCTTCTACTGACAAAGTAAAATTGCATGAGCCTAGCGAACTCAGTAAATTGCACTCTGTTCTGAATTATAAGCTTTATCGTGACTCTTGTTCTGTAGTGTGACTTCTGTTCTGGGCTAAACTAGTATGTTGTTGAAAGATTGGAGCTGAGAGGCCATGGTAAACCACAAAAAGTCCCAGTTCTGATGTTCCTGCATATTCATCGTTCACTACCCACAAATGATTTCTAGAAAATGCTTCTCTTTGAGGAAGTGGCTAGGAATTCCCATTCAATGTTATACAATAACATGCGAGGGAGGATATTTCTTACGGGACAAAAGGGTAGGCCACATAGCAACAAATACAATGAGTTCAGAGTGGAGGAAGAAATTACTTGCTAGGCCCCCAACTCCCAAAACTAAGTGAACACTGACAAGATAAAGTTTATGTGAACAATGTTATTTTGTAAAGGTCTGTAACTCCTTGTTGTTTTCTTAAGAATAAAAAGTATTATGGCTAAAAAAAAAATCCAACGAAATACTTGTCTTATATAATTTTCTTAGTTTCATCATGATAATTGTATTTTCAAATCAGGCAATTCCCATGCCTTCATATTCATTACTCTCATTTTCTCTGCTCTATTATTCAGTTTGATTTTCCTGCATGTAGAACTATATATCCATTAATTTTTTTTTTCTCTCTGCATAATTACCTTGTTCTTCTTGATTCAGTTATTAATTTATATTGCTGAAAAACTTTCTCTGTGTTTGGAAGGTTCTTTTGCAGGTTGACATGTCACATTATTTCTGCAAACAAGCAGTTTTCTTGGCAAGCCTGTCTCCTTCTTATTCTTCACCATTCACATAACATGGTGGGTCTGGCTGTGTATCTATGTAGTTACAGAAGAAAGTTTGCTTCTTTCTGCTGGGAACTTGTATCTGCTGGGATACAAGTTCCAAAACTGCTGTGCATCTCTCACAGCAATTTTCTGGGTTTCTTCCACATTCAGGATTTTGACCTTTATAGACTAAGCTAATGAGTTCTTCTAAATCCTTGATGTTTTCCCTTTTGAAAAACATCCCTCATGTACAGACCTGCTTTTGCTTAGGTTCTTGCTTAATTTATATGGAAATGAACTATGATCATACAGTCCAAATTTATTTTTGATGAGCAGCTGCTCTGAGACTTAATTGCTGTTTACAACTAAGTAATCTTTTGTTGGTTCAATGACTATTTTGTGCAGGAATTTATTATCTGTTATAATGAAAAACATAGGTCCAAGCCCAATTATGATGATCGGAGTTTACTCTTCAGTTCATACATGTGAAGCTAGTTTCTCACTGTAGCATAATTCTTTGTGGGATTTATCACATATAATATTAGAGCTTTCCTTCTATGTCCAATGACAATTTTGAGTCATTCACAGCTGACTTCGACCTGAGATACCCTATAGTATACAGTCATCCGTTAGTACTCCCTGACCTCCTACACCTCCCTAAGCTGAACTAGATAGTCCTTTAGCTGTTGCTATTGGCCTGATGCTTCGCAACCAGTACTTTCTCTCTCCTTGCTGTCTAGGCCTCTACCCACTTCATTTACTACTGGGTGCTTATTTTACTGTCTTTCAGCTCCCTGCATACAAAACCAGATACACCTACGACACAGCTCTCTCCCAGTAGTTGCAGCAGCAGCATTAAATGGACATCTTGGACTGCATACCTAAACAGAAAAAATGCATTTACAGGCTAGCTTAGTGTGCTGCAAAGGTTTTTACCAGGGCCTTTAGGCTGGCTGATCCATCTGGCAAAGGATTGCAGCTCTGGAGAACAACAGGAAGACTCAGCTCTGCCAAACGTCTAGGAGGAGGATTTGATTACAAAGAATAGTTGAGCAGTTTATTGCTTCTGAAAGACCAATGCTAAGATATGACTGTGTTTGAACCTCTCTGAAAGCAGTAAGCCACGATTCATTCAGCACTGGCTGCAGACTTCCTCCATCCTTTGTGTAAAAAAGTGGCCTGATCGGCTCCTGTAGGCTCGAAGTGTCCTTCTGGCCCCTTGAGAGCAGCTGGAGAAATAAATTAGGGAAAGGAGCCTTGTCTTGGCAGGGAGAGCAGCTGCCTTTCCCTGCGTGTGCGAGTAGCAGAGCAAGTGCGCTCTGCCTCGAGCAGTGCCGGCAGCTCGGGAGCGCCGCCCCGGCTCACTGGGCAGCCCCTCGTGATGGGCTCTTCCCGCAGCCCGCAGCAGCTGTACCCGAGCAGGAAGCCTGCTCCCAGAGCCGGACACGGAGCGCGCATAAAAATATCAGGGATCCTAAAGGCAATTCCAGTGGAGCCTTGAGGAGCAGGAAGAATTAATTGGACTCGGGCTCTATTCCAAGTTGGAATAAAGCTCTGCATGTAGATGGGATTGGGATGCAAGGGTTAACCCTCCTCAAGACTTGCTTGGACGTGTACATGAGTATAGCAGCCCACGGCAAGGGTAAGCTGTGTCACTGCCAGGGCTAGCAAGACCATGAAGAGAAGAACAGACCATCAGAGGAAGAAAAGCAGCTATTTTCTCCTACTGTATCTCAAGGAGGCAGGAAAAAAAAAAAAAAAGACAGAAAAGTCTTTAAAATACCATCAGCGCTATCTTATGCCTGTGCAGCAGCTTGATTTCTCTCCACGATATCTTTTTCGCTCTAATCGCAGGCTCTCCTGGTTTCTGGCTCTGGCATGGCACACTGCCAAGCTCTCAGTGCTGTGTCATAGTGCCTCAGAGCAAACCACCTCTCAAGTGTTTCCTTTTAAGGATCAACAAAACCAAAGCAAGCAACCAACCAACTTCTACCTCAAAGTCTCTCAGGAAGGGTAAGTCTTCTAAAAGCCACATGTGCAGAGAGGTTATTGGCTTCATGCGGGGCTTGGTGCGCGCAGAAGGGAAGAGACAGCACGTAACAGGGAACCAGGAAGAGGCTGCCTTAACACAGACGCAGACAGTGAAAAAATAAAATATCAGCAGGTCTGCGGATGCCCCTTGTTCCCAGTCAAAAGCCCCACTTTTCTGCTTCCGCAAGACCTGATCATTAAGCCCTCAGACTCAGGGGTTGGTAAAAAAGGAGTTAATGTGTCTCTGCTGTCACGTTGTGAGAGTGAAAGTGAAATCAAAAGAGGTCTGAGACTGGCTTTATTCCTGTAAAGTCTCTTCTGGGCTTGGAGGCCGTTTGGAAACCCCTCTCCCCAGGACAGCATGATTCAGGAGCTCCTCTTCCTCTGTGGCCTGCTGGGTTTGGATGCAGGTGAGTTAAAAGTGTGCGGCAGTGGGACCTACTGGGCAGACGGAGCGCGCGGGCAGACGGACCGCATGTGGACAGCAGTGGGAGCAGGCTGACCTCACGCTTACACTCCCTTATCCCCACCCCTTAAACTGAGGCCTCCAAGTAAACCTCATGAATAGCTGCTTCCCACAGAGTATAAAGCTAGAGAAATGGAGGGGCTGCTTTGGCCACGGAGAAAGAGGAACCCTAAAGTAGTGACTAGCCCATGGCTTCCTGTTTGTTTTTCGCTGCTGTCTCTCCTAGAGAAAGGGGAGAAGGATGCAGCGGGATTTGTGAGTGTGAACACATGCAGGCCTTGAAACTGCTTCATTCCCTTCCCTAAAGGGCCAACAAACGATCCCACAGCAGCACCTCCATTGCGAACGGTGGATATAGTCCTGGACTGCACCTACGTGGGGGAAGGTCAGAAGGGTGCCCCTGGTCTAGGTGCCTTTGGTGGCTCATTCTCCAAGGACCCGGCTACCCTTGTGCTGAGGGACGTCATTGTCAGAGATGATGGGAGCCTGGGGGATGCGATTGATTACAAAGCGCCGCACAAAAAAGCTGCTTCCTCTTCTCGCATTGTTTTTGAAGTCTCAGGTGAGCTGGAGAGCCGAGGTAAGAGAGATGCCTCATGGGTTTTGACCATTTGCAGGCTTTTCCTTTAACTGAGTTCAGAAAATTGAGTTTTGAGTGGCAGCAAAATTTTACAGTCCTTGAACTAGACAATCCTTAAAGGAAGGAATTCTTGGAAGACATGAGAAAACTTGTGTTGAGATACCTCCCTCCTCCTGTTGGGGCTATTTGGGATTGCCCATCTCCTGGGAATACTTCATAAGAGATGTCCCAAGAATTATGCCACTTACACTACTATTGCACCCTTAGAAAGCATTCCCATCCTTTTGTCTGAAGAAAGAGAGGATGCTTTTTGCTAGCAGAAGCATAGCAATAAGTGAGTACAAGCAATGAATAAATAAAATGAACAGTCAAAGGCCATATGATAATTCTGATAAACCTTCCATATCCTTTCCAAGCCTTCATTTGGTAAGCCTAGCTCATTACATTGGAGTGTTCCGACCGACACTTGCGGCACATGGTGCCTCTCCAAGTATGTCTCATCAGCTTGCATTTGCTTTCCTCATTTTGGTCAGATGGTTACATCTCTCCCTCTGTGTTCACAGCCCCATTGGTATCCATCCCACATGCAGAGTCCCTGCTGCATGCCGACTGCAATGGGGAGGAGGTGAACTGTGAGATCTCCCCATACGACTCCCAGCAGCATGGCAAGGGGCACTGCTGGTTCATGGGGTCTCTGCAACTGGCCAGCGGCATCAGTATTGCCCTGGTGCTCAGAGGCCCCCACTGCAGCGGCGAGGAGGCGGAGAACCCAGATGCAAAGTTGCACCCAAAGCTGAAGATCCCTTTGAGTGAGAAGGGGACAGTGCTGGCCACAGGTGACCAAATGCCTCTGATGGACACAAGGGGAAGAAAGTCTGCCTCCTCCAAGAGCCCTATTCCCTGCCCTCTCACCAGGGCTCTGGGGCTGCTGGGAGGTTTCACACAGGGAAGGGTGGGCTGTGTTGTTCATGTTCCTCTGTGAAGGCCCTTTCTCAGGGACAATCTTGCCCCCCTCATGCCTGCTTCCAGGGGTTGACATACTTTGGGCATCCCCTGAGGGTAGAAAGCACTTTGTCCTTCAAGACCATGTCATGTACTTGGTGTCCAGATGTTTCTCTGCCCTGTTAACCCCACTAGGATAGCTTCCTATCACTCTTCAGGCTATATGGCCATGGGGCACACCTCCTGTGGGTATGGAGTTCACTGTGAGAAAGTACTCTCTCTAAAACCATATCTGTTTTACAACCTGTTTGCCTATATCTTTCTTTCTAGTTGAATTTCAGTCATCGTCACGCAACACTTCCCTGCAGACCCACCTCGGCAGCTTAGTCACCCTTGACTGCCACTTTGCCTTGGCTCCCAGCTCCCCACTGTCCTTCCTGGAGTGGAGGAGGCAGCACCAAGGCAGCGGGCGAAGACTGTTTCAGTACCAGGCAGGAAGAAAAGGTGCAACATTGCATCCAAAAGTCCAGGTGGATTTGCTGCAGTTGCGGAGGAGTGGAGATGCATCCCTTAATCTGCAAGGAGTGAGCGTGGGAGACGAAGGCACATACATCTGCTTGGTGTCCACCCCACGGCACCAGATCCAGCACCTCATTCAGCTGCAGGTGGCCGGTGAGGAAGGCAGCCTGGGGGCAGCAGGAGTCCAGGTCCCCAAGGGGCTGACATTATACTGCACCCTTATCCTACTGCCTCCAACATCCATTGGGACAGCACATCCCTATGGATGGAGAATTTTATACCCTGCCAATAGTTTCTGACTAAGTTAATTTCCTGTTTGTCTCCTATCAGAGCCCCCACGAGTCCGTGTGATTCCAGTACAAGTGTCATTCGAGAGAGATGTGACTGCTACTCTGACTTGTAATATCGATGGCTATTACCCTCTGGATGTCTCCGTGATCTGGATCCAGAAGTCTGCTGAAGATGAAGCAGAAATCACTCTTCCAAGCACACGTTTCTCTAGCCACCTGCAAAACCATGATGGCACCTACAGTATCTCCTCCTACCTGAGCATCAGCTCAGCCACAGTGCAGGCACCAGCCACCTACAGCTGCCGTGTTTCACATGTGGCCCTGGAGGAACCCATCTCTGTTAGTGCCTACCTGAAGGCCACAGGTAAGCCCTCACCTCCTGCTACCTCATCTAACCACAGCAGGGATCAAGACCTCTGGACCTCCTCAAGGACTTAGGCACCCAGCTGAACTTGATGTTCAGCTGGAGGTTGCATTTGCTTGGGAACTATAGTCCCAGCAGCATTTAAAAAAAAAAAAAAAAAAAAAATT
>JAVCKT010025818.1:0-36390 GCA_032273925.1 Rhynchotus rufescens
TCCTTGCAAGGAGATGCCTGTTTGGCTGCACGAGAGGGAGCGCAGAGTTGGGTCCTGCTCCCCAAAGGGACACGTTTGCTGTATTTACCATCCCTGGTGACGTGCGGCACCTGCTCCGCTTGCACCCCGGCCCTGCTGCGTTGTGGCCTGGTGCTCAGGGTTGCATCTTTGCAGGGAACGTGGATGACGTGGCCGTGTGTGACACCCGCTGTGGTGCGGGCAGCTCTGTGCCCCGGCGTGTCCTTTGAGCAAGGTGCAAATAGCTCCGCAGCGCTGCTCTTCCCGCTCCGTTTATAAGGCATCTGACCTCCCTTTCGCTAAGGCTTTCAACAAGGCAATTTACAGCCGCGCGGGGACCACCCAGCCGGCTGTCTTGGCTGAAGAGGGAAGGGAGGGAGCTCTTCAAAGAGCTGGAGAGGTGAAATTCCTGCCGCCGAGGCACGTGGTCCTGCCGCGGGCACCAGGCTGCTCCGCTCCGGGCAGAATGTGACCCCGTCCCGCGATGGCAGCACTGGGATGATGGCGCTTTCCCGGACGGATCTGGTTTCTTCCATGAGGGTGCTGGGCTTGGTCAATGCCCCATCTCTTCTAACCCCCTCGAGGGCTTCCATGAGATGGGGCCGGCAGCGCTGGTTCCTCGTGGCCGCCCCGTTTGCTCGCCCGGCTTTGCCTCGCTCCTTGTGAAGACGATGACTCCTTGTGGAAACAGCAGGTCGAGAGTCTGGTCTTGGGCACGTTGAAAGACACTGTTTACAAATGCTCATCCTGGAAAATATCTGCAATGTCCCTTGGAGAGCCCGGCTGTACGGAGCGGTGGCCTCCCTTGGGCTGCCAAGCGCGGCTAGTGCCCGGCTCAGGGATGCTGCTCCCTTCCCTGGGAGCTGCCTGTCCCTGCCGTCCCCGTGGGGCTCATAGGTGACATCCTGTGTCTGCCACCAGGCGCCTGCCAAGCTGGCAAGGAGGGGACATGAGCCGGCTGCCATGCGCAGCGGGAGGCTCTCGGAGCCGCTGTCTGCAGGCGTTTTCGGGTTATCTTCCCCATTTCGGTGTCTGGTTTCCGCTGTGCGTCACGGTGCGGCTTGTGCCTGCCCTGGGGCTGCGGACGGGATGAGCCCTGGACAGGATGCGGGTGAATTTGTGGCGTAGCTGCCCCAGGTTGGGTTTCCGAAAGGGAGAGGGGTGACAGGTGCCTTAGGGGGACAGCGACCGTCTCGGCTGTGCCAGGCGGCGCCGCGGGCTCCTCTGCGGATAGAAACTGTCCCGATTTGAAACTAGGTCAGCAGCGTGATCCGAAACGCCCCGCTTCTCCGTGCATCCCTGCCGGGGCTTGGAGCTCTGCCCTTCCCTGCCATCCCGACGCAGGATTTCGTGCCTCATCAGCCAGAAATCCCTCCTAACCACATGAGCAGGTGGATCAGGGCTGTTCGGGGTTGGATGTCACCTAAGCAGATGGATGTGAATGCCCGTGTCTGCAGTTGGCCTCCCCTTGGCATCCTGATGTCTCTGCCCGGCGTAGCCTGGGATGCACCGAGAGCGTCAGCCCTCAGCAAGGCCGCCGAGGGGCCGCAGGGCCCTTCGTCCCCGCGCGCTGCTTGTTTGATGTGCTGTTTGTTCTGGCAGAGCCCGGCCGCCTGCAGAGCTGGACGAGGGAGCGCTGGGAAGCAGCGGGAGCCTCCGCTCGCTCCCCGAACTGCCTCGCGTTTGCCAGGAGAAGAGGCCTCTCTCCTCGCGGGATCTGCGAGGCTCTGCGAGGGAAGGGTGGGCTGCGGGTGCTCAAGGTGGCACGGGCCGCTCTGCAAGGGCCTTGTGGGTCCGGGACGGATCTTTGGTTGCTCCCTAGGGAAGGAGGCAAAAGCGGAGCACGAGGAGGGCTCTGGCTCTGCGGGGCACCTTCCTCTTGCCCTGTTGGGTGTTTTGAGGGGTGTCAGGGGCTCTTGGGGACCACGGCCAGTAACAACCACGGGGACAAGTGATCCAACAGCTCCCTGCCCTGGCAGGACCCTCTTCTGCCCCTTTGATTTCTTGTTTTAGCCACAAAAACACAGCATGGTTTAAAAGCAAGTCCGCTTTAGTCCTCTCTCCCAAGGAAGTGGGAAGATTTGGGGCGGCCCAGCCACCATCTCAAGACAATGGAATCCCAGTGTGACAAAGGACCCAGACTGGTGCCACTTCCCCCATTCCCATCTTGGAACCGCCGCTTGGTGACACTTGATCGCTGAACAGCTCTGGATGCTGGGAAGACCAGAGGTGGAGAGGGAAGGTCTGTGGAGGAGGATGGCGATGGTGAGGAAGGCTGCTGCGGATCCCTGGCCGCTGGGAAAGATTTCTGTTAAAATGGGGACTTTGGGACTTGCTTGTTGGGCTGGGGGCACCACAGGGGCCTCCAATGAAGACCTGGGGGCAGCGCAGAGAATTTGCTGAGGTTGAGGCAGCCGATAGGAACCAAAATCAAATCCAGTGGCCTCCTCGTCCCACTGAGGTCGGACAGAAATGAGCCGCTGGCGTGGCGCTCAGGTTGGTGTCACGATACGGTCCTCAGCCCTGGCCGGGCCAGGTTGAACGTCCTCTTTCCCCACGCTGCTTCAGGAGAGCCGCTCTGCCCCAGTGAACGAGCTCCTCAGATGCTCGCCTTAAACGCAGAAATAAAAACTTAGGGATTTTCTTTGGCCACCTCTCCAGCTCCCAGCTGTTAAGCCCTGGAAATGTGTTCTTCATTATGTCCGAGAGAGAAATGTTTCTTTCTTCCGACCGGGATGGCAATAAACATGTCAGAGCGTAACGCGGCGCAGACAAGGGAGCGCGAGCGCCTGCGGAGCGCGCGGGAACGCCGGGCTCGCCTCCGTCCCTTCCTTTGGCTGGATGGAGACTCGATAACCGAGTGTCTCGTTCTGCTGTTTAATTGAGAAATTGTAAAAAAATCAGCAGTTGTCAGCAGCCCCTTCCCTTTGCACGGCTTGGAGCGCCCCTTCCCTTTGCACGGCTTGGAGCGCCCCTTCCCTTTGCACGGCTGCTCTTGCCTCAGCTGACCCCGGAGCCGGGTTTGGAGCCGCCCGGGGGCTATTTTGGATCAGGAGGAGGAGGGATGAATTCCCGCTCCGTGCACTATTCCTGCCTCGCTTTGCTCATGTGGAGGATACTCCAGTGTGTGTGATCCCGGCTGGACGCGCCTGCCCAGGGCGCTTCCACAAATAGGAAGGTCCCAGGACACAGACTGGCACTTACTCTGCCTAATCTTAGATAATGGTGTCACCTAAGTTTGGTGCATGGTTTCTCTCTGCTTTCACATAGCTAGCTGCTGTTTGGGGACATAAGGAGCTGGGAACATAGGAATGGTCTTGGATGCTGCCTGTGGAGTGAGTTATCCAAGAGTTTGAGTTGCAGGGATTGAATTGAAGCACAAATCACTGCTGCTGTCTCTTGGGGCCCCATTCCTTTTCTCTCTCTTTTTCCTTACCATAGCCCTAAGCTAAAGGAAGGAGGAGACCGTGAAGGGACTTTTCAGCTGTTCTGGACCTTTGTTCCCAATGTGGAAAATACTTGAAAATATCTGTCCCACCCACAAAGGCTGCAGCATATTTTCCCTTTAAAATAATACTTAATAGGAATATTTTTAAAAATTAAAATAGCAATAGAAGCAGGAGGGCATAAGCCAAACATTAAGACCGGGCCCTTGAGGATAGAATTGAGTTTGTGAGCAACTGGGTCTTGAACTTTGTGGGAACTGGACTGGATTTGTGAAGTATTCCCGGATCTCCCGCTGTAATGTGAAGTCTTAAAAATAGCCCCAAACTTGCATAGCCCCCGTGACCCCGAAGCTACTTCGCAAGCGCCTCGCAGGGTAGCTGGGGTAGGTGAACACCTGGCAGCACATCTGGGATTGCTAGTTGCATGGGGGGCTTCATTGCTGGGGTGCATGAACACCCAGAGGCAGCTGTGGGGTTGCTAATTGTGTGGGGGGCTTCATTAGCATCAGGCTTGGATGGCCAGGATGCCCCACCTGGGGTTGGAAATGGGTAAATAGCTGTGGAGGGCAGTGGAAAACGCAAGTCCCAGAGCAGTGATTGTGGCTGTGATTTGTACCTGGAGCTGCATGGGAAGAACCACGGATTTGGGGGCTTTTCTCAACCCAGGAAGACCAGGGCCTTGTTCCCCTGGGCTGCCCCTTTATTACTTTATCTTGTTCTCCCCATTCAGTCCGGGATGTTAAATGTTCTCTCTGAAGCCAGGGCAGGAAGGGGCTGCAGATAAGAAGAGAACCAAAGGCTGCAGCGATTGCTGCAAGGGGACGTAAGGTGCTGCAGCGGCTCCGGGTGAGCCGGCACGCCGGGAAGTTCAAGGAAACCTGTATTTGTGCCGATGGAGATGGCTGTTTTCCTTACAGGACCGCTCCGTGCAGCCTGCCTGGATTGTAGCACATCCCAAATGGCTGCAGTTGGGCTGCGCTCGGAGCACCTCGCTGCTGAGTGCAAGGTTGTGTTCAGAGCCTTAAGACATCATGCACATTACTGTACTTAGAAAATGAGAAAAAAACCCACAAATTTTAGTCGTCTTGCAGTGTCTGCTCGTCTGCCTGGTCACAAGGGCCCTCCCGGAGCCTCCCTCCTTCCCTGCATTCCTGCTCGGCTAATCCTCCGCGTGCTGCTGCCCTTTACCCTCCGGCCGGCAGAAACCCGCCCGTCCTGCGCCGCTCCGCTCGCTCCCCCGCTCCCGCTTTCCTCGGAACCGGGATTCATCCCATCCTGCGCCGCTCCGCTCGCTCTCCCGCTTTCCTCAGAATCAGGATTCATCCCATCCTGCGCCGCTCCACTCGCTCCCCTGCTCCCGCTTTCCTCGGAATTGGGATTCATCCCATCCTGCGCCGTTCCGCTCGCTCCCCCGCTCCCGCTTTCCTCGGAATCAGGATTCATCCCAGTCTCTCCTGCCTGCCTGTCCAGTTCTGCGTCCGAGGGCTGAGCCGGGGACCCACGGATGGAGCTGGGGACCCGCTGCCAGGGTCGCCCAGTCCCAGAGGGGTTTGAGCCACCTGGTTTGAGCTGGGCCTGGTCTAGGAGCAGCTCTGACAAGCTCAGCCCTCGCTCTCTCCTGGGCCACAGTACCAGTTTTTCCTGTTCTTGGTCCTCCCTCCCCTTGCTCTACTGCTTCACTGCTTCAAGCGCTTGTTTTCCAGGTGAGCTGGGTTATTTTTCTGTGCAGTTTAGCAGCCCCAAGTAGGTGCCATACGTTTATACCAATACCACGATATTTTTTTTTTTAGCTCCCCCCACCAAATCCATCCATTTCCACATAGACATCACACAAAACTACATGTCAGGGCTGCTGTTTCTTTTTAATTGCAGAAGAGAAGAAACGAGGCAGCCCGAAAGGTCAGAGCAGGCTCCCAGCTAGGAGCAGCTTGGAGGAAGTTGAGGAATTTTGGCCCCTCCGCGCTCTGACATTCCGGGGGAGGCAGCTCCGCTCGCCAGCCCGGCGAGGCTCCGCAGATGCTGGGGCTTTGCGTCGCTCCATGGAGCTGCTGGAACCCTCTTGATGGAGCCGCTGGCCTCGCCTTGCAGAGGGATGGGGAACGTGGTCTTTTAATGGGGCTTTTTTATCACTTTGTGCTCAAAGTTGTGGTTTTGACCCGGTTGGTTTCTGTGTGTTGATAGACGGGAGGTGCTGTGGCTGTTAAATGTTGCACCCCTCAGTTTGGGGTGTTTTCTTGAATCGTGGCGGGGCTGTCTTGGTCCATAGGAGCCCTTTTGAACGGCAATCTTTTAAAATCTGATGCTTTTCTGGTGTTTGGGGTCTTAAGAAGTTTATAAAAAAATCAATGAGAGAAGAAAACAGCCCTGCTGAAGGGGAAGCAGCTCTTGAGCTGCTTTGCAAGGTTGTAATCTTCTTGCTTGATTGGAAGTATGTGTTTACTAACAGCAAAACCAAGCATCTTTAATATACAGGATCTCTTCTAGTATAAGGTCTCTGGGCTCGGAATATGCAGGGGGTTGGCAGCTGAAGCAGGGGGACAATCAGGCTGCTAACGTGTGTAAATCAATCACATCAGTGGGAAGAAGTGACTGCAGGTGGAAGATAAGAGCACCGGACCCCGAGTGTCTGGCGCTCCCAGGGAATCCCAAGCAGAAGCAGAGCAGCCCGGTAATGCTATCCATGCACGTGATCCTGCGGGATATTTAGCAGCAGTTAGGACACTGAGGGATAATGTGGGATCTGCTTATCTCGAGATAAATGTGTGCATTAAATTGTGTGCTTTACCTCCCTTTTCTATGGAAAGAGGGGGAAAAAAAAGACCAAGAGACCACGAGCATAGAGGTTTTTATTCATCGTGCTGATAATAGGAGCTAAATAAAGGCTTCAGGGAAAAAAAAAAAAAAAAAAGATGTTTCTCTTGCCATATTGGTTGGGCAGAGCTGTATGGAGCTAAGTACGGAATGGGAAGTCTGGCCTTCTTGCCAGTTCTCCCTATTTTTAGAGCTGCTGTGCCGTCTTGGTGAGTTTTCTCAACATATGCCCTGGAAGCTGCAGTCTGCCTCCGGCCGGCTGTTGTATTCGGGATGATAAAGCTGTGGGATGGAGGAGAAGGGAGTGACCAGATGTGACAAGAAGTTTCTCTGAGCAGCACCAGGATGCAGCTCCTGGCGCAGGACAAGCTTCACTGTGGTCGCAGTGGAAGCAGGATCGGGATTACCTGAGCGGGAATTTAACCAAGAGATCATGGCAAATGAGCAGGGAAGCAGAAGTGGTTGCCCTTTCCTGCAAAACCCCCCCAAGAAAGCGTAAAAGGGAACATCCCAGCCCTAGCCTTGGGTATCTACCCCTGTGGTGCGGGTAGGACAGGTCTTTTGAGAAGTTCCTCAAAGCTAGGATGCAGGTTTGGAGTGTGGAGCACAATTCTGGGCTTTCCAGCACCCAGAAAAGGGCAGGGAAGGGAAGATTCTCCCTGGTGCATTTCTTGGCAGAGGCCTCGTGTCCATCCACAGGGCTGTGGACCTTCCCCTGGCACCTGCGTGTCCTTGGGGCTGGGTACTCACCAGTGCTGGCTCCGTATGAGGAGGGACCCTCGAGCCACAAATCGCAGCTTTCCAAGCACTAACCTCCCTTTGGGCTTGTTTTGGATGTTAGGAATTTTGTCCGATAAGAGAACTGCGTTTGCCTTTGAATACAGCTTTCTGACAGCATGATGGACTGGGGGATTCTTGGAGCACGTCCGTGCCAGCCGGGGAAGGGAAATTCTGATGGAGCTTTTGTTGCTCTCTAGGGCTGACATTTTAGCTCTTTACAGAGTACATTTATTTTGTTCTTGGCAAGGAGGTGTGTGTCCAGACAACACAACGCTGGTGTCCAGACGAGTGGGAGCAGCGCCTGTCACAGCTGTGCTGAAGCCAAGAGGGTCTCCTGGGCTCCCAACCCCAGGGCACCTGGAGCAAGGAACTGGGCCAGGGGGGTTCTGCCACTGGCTACAAAACCGAGGACCTTTGGGTGAAGCAGAGGATGTGGAGATGCCGTAAAGAAGGATTTAGTGATGCTGTGAGCAAGGTGCAAGGGGATGCGTCACAGCAGGCTCTGCAGAGCATGGGCTCCTTCGGTTGCACCGGGTACCGCTGAGCTCTCTGGGGCGCTCCTGAAGCCTCGTGCACCCGACTGACTCCACGTTCCTCTCTTCCAGCTCTTCCACGTGGCCTACGTCCTCATCAAATTTGCCAATTCTCCCCGTCCTGACCTCTGGGTGCTGGAGCGGTCCACTGACTTCGGCCTCACCTACGAGCCCTGGCAGTATTTCGCCTGTAAGTACCTACAGGGCAGGTTTCTCTTGCAGGTGGTTGCCCGGTGTCTGTAGTGTCCACTGTCACCTTCTGTCACTGAATCATTCACTGCAGTGTGGCTTTGGGGGGATTTCTGACTATTCTCATAGTGACTTCCTGCCTTCTGAGCAGACTTGGAGAGGAGGACGTATATATTAGCCATGAGAGAATGAATGATGCAAGGCAATATATATCTAATGAATGCTTAACATGGAGCATATAACCTTGTCTCCAACTGGTGAGCGTGGGGAAATTCAGGGCTCCGAATTGCTCCTCTGCTCTCACTTTCCTGCTCTCCGGTTGCTGAACAGCCTCCAAGCGGGACTGCATAGAGAAGTTCGGGCTGCACACGGTGGACCGCATCGCCGAGGACGACCATGCCATCTGCACCACCGAGTACTCCCGCATCGTGCCGCTGGAAAACGGGGAGGTGAGCAGCTGGCTGGCCCTCCCTGAATTTCTGTGTCTGGGAAAAACCTGGGGAGACCACTGGGCTCCTCAGGATAAAGATTCCCAATAGGTCAGCGTTGATCGCTGCTTCCTTGCGTGGGTGAAGAAAGGTCTTCGTCCCTCTGGAGCACGAGCCCGGGTGGGACGCAGAGATGGACATTGATGTCCGTTCACGGAAGCAGCGTGGGAACGTTACCTGCTTCCTCCTGTGCCTGCATCCACAGTGATAAATGGTCCTGGGATGCAGCAGTCGGCAGCATCCGTTGCTGGTTGTGCTCCCAGTGGGAATCATGGAAATTCTTCATGCATGGCACATGACTGCCCTGGCAGCCTGGGAAGGGTCGGCGCCCACGGGCATTTCTCTGCACAAAGCACAGGTCCAACAGGAAGCTTTTGAGGATGACAGCAAGGAGGAGAGGAAAATGGAAAGGCCACAAAGACCAAAAATTGGCAGTCAGGCACCGCTAAAGCAAAATCCTTTCTGCTCTGTCAGATAAAACCCGTCTGCAGATTGGTGCCAGTGTTTGCACTGGACAGGAGTGCCCAAGGGGACTGAGCAGCCTTGATGTGAGCCATGGCTTGGCATGAGCAAGAGCTGTGCTTAATGCCAAAATTGTGTGTAGGGATTAGCTCTTTGGAGCTGATTTCTTTGGCAGTCATTTAGGGGTGTAAAAAAGATAACAGAATTCTGCTTTTGTTTTCTCAGTGCCTGCAGATGCTCTTAGTAATTGGTTCCTTCTTTTGGATGTGAGTTAAGCTACAGTTGCAGCAGAAGGGGGCCGGGTTTGGGTTTAGCTGAGGGAGAAATTAATTTCTTCTGCTTTCAAAGGATCACACTGATTTTTATGTTTGTTTTTTCCCCTCCTTGCACTCACAGATTGTTGTGTCCCTGGTAAACGGGCGTCCAGGGGCCATGAACTTCTCCTATTCTCCTCTCCTGCGGAACTTCACCAAAGCCACCAATATCAGGCTGCGCTTCCTGCAGACCAACACCCTGCTGGGGCATCTGATGGGAAAAGCTTTACGGGACCCCACGGTGACCAGGAGGGTAAGGCAGCCCTTGGAACCTCTTGCTATGGGGATGGAAGGATTTGAGGGCAGTGCATACCCTCTCCAGGGAAGAAGGTGTCCATGGGTTTTGCTTTGGGGTTGCTCCCTTGTACTCTTGCTCTGGCCAAGGTGGACACTGCTGCTGGAATCTCCTGCCTTGAGCACTTGGGGAAGACCCGTGCTTGGAGTCAGCAAAAGAGCTGAGAAACGTCTGCTGGGGTTGCCCCCAGTTTTTCTGTGATGTTGGGAGTCCCGGCTTGTAGCTAATGTCCTCTCTGGCCGGTGGCAGGTGTTGCTCTAGGCAGAGATTGCAGCCACCGTTGCCTCTAGCAAGGCTGAGTTGGCCAACATGGGGAGACTCGTTTTAGCAAATAAAGCCCTATTGAGTCCCAAGTAAGACAGTTTTTCATGGTCTGTGCGCATGCAGGTGGAAGCACCTGTGGAGTTTGTTCATAACCATATTCATGGCCAACTTTTCTTGTGGTCTCCAGTATTACTACAGCATCAAAGACATCAGCATTGGAGGCCGCTGTGTCTGCCACGGCCACGCGGACGTCTGTGACGCCAAAGACCCGAGTGATCCTTACAGGTAGGTTTTTCCAGAGGCGCAGATCTGTGTAAAGTCATTGAAATTGTTGTGCTGAGAATGGGAAATGCCAGAGTGAGTTGTGCCCAGTCCTGCACTCTCTGTTGTGCCAGCACAGTTGTTCTGTTGAGCACAGTTGAGTCTGTCCAGAGAACTAGCAACTGGGCCAGCCAAAACAGCAAAACCACAACATTTTTGTTGCCTTATTTTGCAGACTGATCTGGATTTCTATCCTGTCCACAGCTTTGCCATCCCTGTGAGGTCACTGTTCTGAAATGGGAGGGTGGGTTTGCAAAGCTGTTACCATTGATGGACATGCAGCTCTCGCTCAGTTTCCCTGAGAAATCTTATGCTCCACACGTGGCTTCCTAAGAATTGGGGCAGTAATCTCATAAATAGATATTTTGCCTCCAAAACAAAGTTCTGCTGTCTGATTCTACTCACAAGAGCTGTAGACTTGCTGGTGTATGTAATGAGACAAATACTCTTTGCAAAAGAACAAGAGCGTGCAAAACAGTTAGGTTTTGGCTCATGGGACTCCTCCCGCCAGCCTTAGCTACTTGAAATGCCAAAGAGCTGCTTCAAACCATGAAAGTGTTGCTTCTTAGCCATCTGTTTGCAGCCTGAATGTTGCCTTTATAAATGGGATGAGTAGATTCAGCAGGACCAAGCTTATATTTCTTTCTCGTAAGCATCACGTAGAGCTTTTGGATCTTGTAAAATAAAATTCCAGTGAGTCCTAGCCAAGATTAAAAGCTGCTAAGTGTTAAAACAAAGACGTATTGAAATGCAAGTCTGCGTCAGTGTGCTTAACTCCCTGACAAAGGCGAGTTCATAAATATTTGAATGTATCGTTCCTTAGTTTTGTTTTAGACGTTGGTGTTGCTGGATGCACAGTACACTAGTGTGGAGAACAGAAGGTCCTCGTGGTGCAAAATGGTTTTTAACAAAGAAATATCCTGGTGTTTCTTGGATATATTGATAGCTCAGGATGCTCTAGGAAGGGAGGGAAAACTGAGGAAAGATAGATGAGCTGGGAGCCTTGTTCGGTGCCAGTTCTGCGGATGATTCTTTGCCTCCCTGAGTCTCCCTCCTCCTTTCGTTTGGATGCGTTTGGTGTCTCCGCTGTGGGTCCCAGGCTGTGCTGCGGTGCAGCAGCGCGTGCTCAGCAACAGCTGCTGCATTTCACGCCGAGCACATTGCACTTGCCTAGAGGAGAAAACATTTCCTACTTGGGTGCTTTGGTCAGGGAGCACAAAACATCTGCAGGGCCCTTTGGGTTACCTCCGGACAAGGAAGCTGGGTGAGGAGAGGAACATCTCCTGGCATCGCCGTGACCTGTTCGTAAGCCCAGAGTGCAAAGACAACAGCAGGAGGGTGATACCAGGGGACCAGCCAGGAGTAACTGTGACAGATTTTCCAAAAAGATGCAGGGAGGAGATGGGATTTGAGCTCTTCTTGCATCTCCCCCAGCCGTACTCTTGAGGAGGTGCTGTGGCCGGGTGGGAGGAAGTGAAATTCCTCTTGCCTTTCAACTGAGAAAACGAGGGATGAGTGGGAATGCTGCTAATACCCTAAGGCTGCGCGGCAGCTGTTTGCAGCCTCCTGGCTGGAGTGGGCACCTCTCAGGAGGTTCTTTCTCCTCCTTGTTCTTTCATAAATCTGTGCAACCCACTGGAGAAGCAGGAGCAGTGAGCCCAGGTCAGGCTCTTGACAGCATCAAGGCAAGGAGGTGCAAACAGAGGGGGGCTCAGAGTCCATCTCTGCTGGTCCTATTAGAAATCCCAATGATGTCCTGGCAAATCTGGCAGGCTCCTGTGCCCCGTTTTAACTTCCCTGCTCTGCACGTGCCTGTGTTTTTTGTGCCTCTTGCCCAGAACGACGGGAGGAACGTGCTGGGAGATGTTAGGACACGATGGAGCGTGTTTCATGAGCTGACTTCCTGGCCATAAATGAAAATGTTTATTCAGCATGGGAAACGTCTCTGAAGTGCCAGGATACGGCAGCTGCGCTCTCAGCCGGGCTAAGCTGGCAGCAGGTCTTATCCTGGTGCTGGGCCTTGGGAATGGGGCAGAGGCGGCTCCCTAAGGGCAGTCAGTACTTTTGAGGGCTGCCCCCATTAGCAGCACGATGGACTGGGCTGAATTTAGGTGAGGAAAGGGAAGATCCACTCGTTAAAGTGGAACAGCAGCAGGATGAGACACAAACCTTCCTCCTGGCAAGCGGGACGCGCAGGGAGATGAGCCCCAGCAAGGCTGTTTTGCAGGTGGTTTTCCCTCAGTACCATCAGGAACTACTAAAAAAAGGGTTTTTTTCCTGCCCGAGTCCCTTCTGTCCCAGCCAAACCCAGATGCTGGGCACCTCGTGAGCTGCTCACTGGAAACCATCCGTGCTGCACGCTGCGAAGCATCGGTTTCAGGAGGGAAGCTCAAGTTTTATGTTCAATGCAGGATGAGCAGGAAATACGTGTGTTCTGTGCACGTAGCTGCTCCCTCTTCTTCCTTGTGTATATTCAATCAATGAAACATGTAAATATTGTAGCTTGTGCACGTTTGCCCATAATTCATTAGCAGGATAGGCTGGGCACAAGGTGCAGTAAAGCAGCCGTGAGGGATGAGCTGTCCAAGAGGTCACTGCCGACTCGGAACAGCGGAGACTAAATAAATAGCTCATTCTCCATTTGAAAAGTGTGTTTTTACTCACCAAGTGCCATCTTTTCTGCGTTCTGGGAACCGAACCAAGGCTTTCCAAACATCTCGACAGCTACAGAGCCATTGGGCTGCGTGGCTGGAGCCACATCCTCGAGCTAGTGATGCTGCTCCGCAGGTTTACACATTCCCACGCTCGGTGGTCGTCCTGCTCCACGTGTATTTGTACACAGTTTAGTCTTTACCTTGGACTGCTGCTATGAGAAACGTAAGAACATGTTGTTTCTTTGGAAGCAGTCAGCCAGGGAAGGGGGTCTGTGGAGAGCTTTGGAATGAAGCGTGGCTGGATGTTATCCTGCTCCCTCTTGGGTCTGCACAGCATCATGAGGACAAGGTTCCTGGTGCATGTGCACGTTCCAGGGCCTGTTTCTGCAATGCAGGCTCTGAGCAAGCCCCTCTGGGGCTCAGCTTGGCCTGGGGACACGATGGGAACAGGGCATGAGGAGGGCGCAGAGAGGCAGCTGCAACGAGCGTTTGGTGGAGCCTGCAAGAAGAGGACACGGGCCAAGGCTACGTGGACCTCCTGTGCGTTCAGCCCAGGTTCCCGTGGATTACCTCATGAAAATGAGTTAATTTGTGCCATGCCGCCACCTCTGCTTGACTATTGACAATATACGTGCCCGTGGGTCCCATATGTTGAAGATACATCGAGGTGGAAGCGCCCAGCAGCAGCAGCTCATCCCAGCGGGAAGGAATGCACGCGTCGTTGCTTCCCGCTCGGCATGACTGCTTCGTTTGTTCCTAACGTTTTAAGAAATTACAGTTATTTTTAAATGCTGTGTTTGAATGGAGCAGCCTGGGGAGAGCTGGGAGTGGCAGGCCTGCCCTCGGGGCAGTGAGTAATTGCACGGATAAAAGCTGGAACACGCTGTATTAGCCATAAGTCTAAGACAACAGAAAGCGTTTGTGTTGGACGGGGAATCGTCTCCTGCTCCGTGGAAGTTCGGGAGTGATGTCAGCGACGTTAATGAATTAGGTGCTGGGCGAGCAGGGATGGGAGCCCTGGCGGCTCCAGAGCTGCCTGTTTATCAGCAGAGCCCTCACGTGAGCCGAGAAGGCAAGAGGGGCATTTTGCAGAGACGCTGGGGCAAGTGCTAACGTTATGCTCAAAATTCTGTCTAAATTCACCCTTGTTCGTTTTTGGAAGCATAGGTGCACGTGGAGGGTCGGGTATGACCCGTGCAGCCCCATCCAGGTCCAGCTTCTGTTCCTCCTGTGCTGTCCTTGCCGCGCTCCGGGACCATCTCCTCTCCACCTGCATCCAGCCTGTATCCTGCCTTCCAAATAATTTACTGGGGTTACGGTTTCTCCTGCTGCCCCTCAGGCCATTTCATGCTTCTCTTGTCTGTGCAGCTCGCTGGACCTGGGCATAATTTTCTTCCTTTTTCTTGTCTCCTTGTGAAGAAAGGAGGGACAAAGTGGGAGAAAAACCAGAAAGGGAGGGAATGGCCCCAGTAGATGAAAATTTGGGGTTTAGCTCGTAGCAAAAGTGCAAACTTCAGGCGTGCCAATGTGCCTCTTGTGCCCGCAGGCTGCAGTGCGACTGCCAGCACAACACGTGCGGCGGCTCCTGCGACCGCTGCTGCCCGGGCTTCAACCAGTTCCCCTGGAAGCCGGCGACCACCGACAGCGCCAACGAGTGCCAGCGTAAGTTGGTGGGAGCTCCAGTTGCCTTTTCCTCTTTTTCCCGGCTGTTTTGCAGGCGGGAGCAAAGCACGGATGCAGGATTCATGCGGGCAGGTCCGGTTGCTCAATTCCGCCTCCAAGATGAATGGCGTTTGGATCTGTTTGCACACAGGACATCTTTATTTGTCTAACAAACCCTTTTTCTCGATGCCGGTGCTGGAATTCATGCCGCACTGGGAATGCAAAGCATAGAGCATAATTACATCACTTGATCTGTTGGAAACGTAGAGCTGCAAAGGACCATTGGGTCTTACTGCTGTGGGTTTCCAAAGAACTTCCCAACTGACCTCCATCCCTGATGGAGTACAAGCAGATACAGTCGGGAATGTTGCCCTCTACCAAACCACTTGAGGCCCCAAATTGTGTAATTTCTCTGTCATGTCTCTGCATGCCTGTACATATTTTAGTCCTGGGTTTGTGCCTGCTTCATTTTTTGATTTGCAGACCTTGTGAAAGAGTCTGTTCCTGCAGATAAGTTTGAGCTTCATTCCTTATGGAAATGTAACCCGTACAGGATGAAACCCATGAGCAAAGGCCTCATGTTGCGCCCAGGCTCATGGCAGGAGGATCTCTGTGGAGCAGTGGCTTAACTAATGTCCATTTTCAGCATGCAATTGCAATGGCCATGCCTACGACTGCTACTACGACCCCGAGGTGGATCGCCACAAAGCCAGCAAGAGTCGGGAAGACAAGTTTGAAGGGGGAGGTGTTTGCATCGACTGCCAGGTAGGTGAGAAGGTGCACGATAGAAAAAGCTGTTGCAGATCCTTGCGTTTGCTTCTGCTCTCAACCTGGAGCGCTGCCTTCCTGGCAAAATCCCTCAGCCCCCCACACTTGCTTATCTTAATTAGGTATCCTGGAAAACTGGGCTGTTGGCAACAGATTAAAGGCATGTGTGCGGGTAATGGGAAAGCACTGGAGGTCCTGGCCGTCCCTTTGTGAGCGTAACATTGCCTTTCTAACGCTTCCCAGGGAGGTCTTCTGAGGCACCGGTTTGCATCTGCCTCTCCCAGGATCCGGGGGAGTTCGGTCCTTTTGCTCCATAGGGAACAGCAAGACTGATGCTGCACGCATTGGAGAGTGTGCAGTGTGCTGCCCAAGCACCAAAACACTGACCTCAGCCCTGAGGTTCCCAGCAGAAGTTGCCCGTAGAATAGTCCGGCAGCTCTTCTGCTGCCAGGGGGACACTGGGCTGATTCACGTTGGAGCAGGAACCCGACCTGGCCTTTGGTTCTGCAGCCTTGCTCTGAGGAAGGGGGTCGCTCCGGCCCTCGCAGCACCAAGCGCTCGGCGCTGTGTTACCATCTGAAGCGAGCAGGGTGGGCGCAAGGTCAGATGTGAACCTGAAACGCGTGCTGGGCTAATGGGAGGATGCACAGTTTGGAAAAAAGAAACAGCACTTTGCTTTCAAATCGGAATTTGTGGGATTTTGAGCAGATTTGGGTCTTCCGTGTACTGATGCTCCTGAGTTGCTTCCTCTTGACCCTGAAGCTGCCAGCAAATCTGGCAGAGGGACCTGAATCCCTTCCTGGAGGAGCTCCTGCCCTTCTAACTGTGTCTTTCAGCATCACACGACGGGCATCAACTGTGAGCGCTGCATCCCCGGCTACTACCGCTCCCCCGACCACCCCATCGACTCCCCGTACATCTGCTACCGTGAGTGCGGTTCGCGCTGCAGGTCCTGGGGGCTGTCCTGATCCTGTGGCCCTGGGGAGGGGGGTCTGCAGTGCGAGGCTGGGACATTTTCTGATGTAACGGGCCGGCAGCACCGTGACCAACGTGGCCACGTGGGAACCCGGTTCCTGATGTGGCTGATGCTCTGGAAATGCGAGCGTGCACGCAGCGCAGCGTGGGCGTCCGCAGCAGCCTTGGAATCAGAAGTGGCTGTGCATCCCACAGTTGGAATGAGCTAAGAATGTGTCATTGACCCAGCTGCGCCTGCAGAGAAGCCCAGGCTTGGCCACCATCTGCGCCTGCTTTCAGCTGGCAGGAGCAGCCGGTGGCTCTCCGGGCAGGAGAGAGGCATTTCCAGGCAGCCGTCTGGCCGGGGACGTTGGCTCTTTCTGCCCGTTGTGGAATTTTGCCTCTTCTGCACCACTTGGAGCGGCAGTGCTGTCTCCCCAGGGCCATTTCTGGAGAAGTGAGCTGGCTTTGTGCTGCTTTCCTTGAGCACCCCCAGTGTGACGAGGACCATGGCAGCAATGCCCCTTAACCAGAGCCCTCTCGAAGGGACAATCCTACCTTTTATTCTCAGAGGACTTGCAGTGGGCCCATCACTTTGGCCGATGGCTGCAGTGATGTCCCCCCATGCCTGCGGCTGCTGGGCGTCTCTGGTGACCGTGTTGTCCCTCTCCCCCTCCTCAGGCTGCAACTGTGAGTCCGACTTCACGGACGGCACCTGCGAGGACCTCACGGGGCGCTGCTACTGCAAGCCCAACTACACCGGGGAGCTCTGCGACGCCTGCGCCGAGGGCTACCTCGACTTCCCGCACTGCTACCGTGAGTGCCAGCGCGGGCAGCCAGGTCCAACCCCTCCAGAGCTGCTTCCCGGCATCTTTCTGCACTGCTACATTCCCTTCTCCTCATCCATGCCCCACGGGCAAGCTCCCGCTTGGCTCCGATGGAGCCTGGAGCGATGCAGAGCTGGGATGAATGTGGCTCTTGGGAGCCAGGGGACAGTTCTCCACTTGGCTGAAGGCTCCTCCTTTACTTTCTGTGTAGAAGGAAAGAGATCCCTGCAGAGCCCAAGGGGAGGCGAGAAAAGGCTCTATATAAATGGGGGTTGCTGGGCTGTCTGCACGTTGTTCTCATGGTGCACACTTCTCTTCAATGTTGGGACCATCAGCTCACTGGTACACCAGAAAGGGTCTCGCTGAGCACGTATGCCATGGCTCCATGCTATCTCTTTTTCTCCATGTAGCTATTCCAGCTTTCGCTGACAACGATACCAGTGAACAAGTGCTGCCTGCAGGACAGATAATAAGTAAGCAATGTGATTTTACGTGCTGCTTTGGGGGTGCAGGTGTCGGGTCCCGCCGCACTTGCTCCCTCCGTTGCTCTCAATTCTCTCCCTTGCCCTCCTGCTTCCTTCCTTTCACATCCTCACCCTTCCCAGTCCTTCCCTTCCCCTGTCTTCTCTTGCCTCTGTTCCAACCACATTCTCCCTTGTGAACTCCTGCTTCCCAGTGCACTCCAGATAACCTTTTCCTTCCTGCTGATATTTTAAGCTCCATATCTTCCAGGCAGGCTTTTCCTTCCTGAACTGGAATTTCCTACTTCCCTTCTCCTCCTCCCTCCATCTCTTGGACAGCTCCAGCACTTCCACCCCCATTCCTGCCCCGCAGCCCTTGCTGTGCCCTCATCGCCACCCCTTCCCCATCCGGGTGGGAATACAGTGCAGGAGTGGTGCTGTCATTCCCGGGCTTCCCGAGGTGTCCTGTTTTCCTCCGTGCAGACTGTGACTGCTACGCGGGTGGCACGGAGGGCAACGCGTGCCGCAAGGACCCTCGTGTGGGCGCCTGCGTGTGCAAGCCCAACTTCCAGGGCGCCCAGTGCGACCAGTGCGCGCCGGGATACTACGGAGCCAGCTGCCAGCGTGAGTGCCCGCTCCCCGCCGCGGGAATTCCCTGCCTTCTGAGGGACAAATTCCCATGACTTCTGCTGGTATTTCCCACCCAGCCCTGACCCCCTTGACCTCAGGGCTTTCTTGAGGCATTCCCTATGGATGTGAGCTCCAGGCGGGATGTGCTGCTTCTCGGCACTGCTCCACGGCTTGCGTTTCCCGGGGCTGGTTCTGAAGGTCCTCGTTGCTTTGCAGCGTGCCAGTGCTCCGGACCGGGTCAGTACGATGGCAGCTGTGACAGCGAGAGCGGGCAGTGCGTGTGCCGGAGCGGCTTCGAAGGACACACGTGCAACCAGTGCGCCCCCGGCTACTTCAACTACCCGCTGTGCCAGCGTGCGTATCGGCCCGGGCACCCTCGTGCGCGCTCCCCACGGGCACCAATGCAAACACCAACCTCAGGAGGCACCAGAGCTTTGGTGCAGGTGGTGGCAAACACCATAGGGACAATCTCTGCCCTGCTTATGGTCACTCTAGGGGGCAAGAGACATGAGAACGTGAGCATGTGCTGGTGGTGGCGGTCAGTGTGGCAGGAGCCGTCGGCATCTGCTGCGCTGGGGTGGATGTCCCAGCAAAGCCAGAGACTTTTGGAGGGTCGAGGGGTGGTTTTGGGGGGCAGCGCGGGGGCACTGAGGCCTCTCTCCACCGCAGTGTGCAGCTGCAGCGCCGTCGGGACGCTGCCGGGCGGCTGCGACGGCGCCGGGAGGTGTTTCTGCAAGGCGGAGTTCGCGGGACCTCGCTGCGACCGCTGCAGCCCCGGCCACCACTCGTACCCGCACTGCTACGGTGAGCACGGCGGCACGCGCAGCCCGGCAGCCAGCTCGATAACGGCTCAAACGTCTCAAATTAGTAGCTCAAACGTCTCAAATTTTGAGTTATCCGTGTGACATATCTGAATATTGATCCTCATTAATCCCGCTGTTCCGTCGCCTTCTGAAAACCAGGCCTATTTTGGAAAGACACTGGCATTTTGCAAAACCCAAACCCATGGGATTTGTCCTGTAAATCTGGCCAGCTGGCTGTGGAGGTGATGCCAAAACCGGGGGGACAAAGCGGTTTTTATCAGTGCCCAGATCTGTTGTCCCCACTCCTACCCTTTGTCGGTTCAGTGCCTTAACCCACCGAGTGCTTTGAACGGGCTGTAAAAAACAAATCCATGGAGTGTTTTTGTGGTGTGGCAACAACTCTAGATGAGAGCGTGCCCCTTGCCTGCGGCAGGTTGAATCATAGAATGGTTGAGGTTGGAAGGGACCTCTAGAGATCACATAGTCCAACCTCCCTGCTCCCGCAGGGACACCCAGACCACGGGGCACAGGGTGGCATCCAGGCAGGTTTGAAGATCTCCAGAGAAGGAGACTCCACAACCTGCATTGGAAACAGGCCGAGCTCTGGGGTCTCTCTGACCGCTGCTGCCTCCTCCTCTCCTCAGCCTGCTCCTGCGACGCCCGCGGCGCGGCCGACAACGACTGCAGCCCCGCGGGGCAGTGCCGCTGCCACGCGAATTTCGGGGGTCCCACCTGCAGCCAGTGCGCCCTGGGCTTCTACGGGTTCCCCAGCTGCATGCGTGAGTACGGCCCCGCGAGGGGCCCTGGGGACAAGTAACCTGGTTGTGCTGCTCCTGGCCTTTGTAATGGTTTTCCTTTCCATAATCTGGCTCCGAAGAGCACTGTGCTCTTTGCACAGCACCCGGGATTTGAGGAGCTCGCTGACCTTTCATGCCAGAGGCTGCAGGATCTGCCTGTGCCAAAGCCTTTCTTGGCTTCTGCTCTCAAGCACCAGCAATCCCTGAGATCCTGAAATCTTGAATGCACTTGTGTCCACAGTGCAGAACTGTGGTGTAAATGTTTGGGTGTAAATGGCCTTTTGTAGGAGCTCGCCATCATTTTGAGGATCTGATAGTACATTCTCCTTTCCTTAACCCCATAGCTCCTTCTCCTCACTGAAACACACTTAAATGCATAGATGTGATGAGCGCTGTAGCCTCTATTATTTTGCCTAGTAGAGTGTTTTTAACTGAAAGCAAAGAATGAGTGCACGTGTTATTTTTCACCCATTTTCCTGGCTGCTTTGCTGGTGGCGAAGGTCAAGCAGACAGAAGAGCTTACTGGTGCAAAGCCTTGCACTCCCACTCTCGTGTCCCTCAGCCACAGGGTGGTTCTGGTGGCACCTCGGGCGCGCCGGGCAGGGTCTTTGCTGCCGGCCGCCCTGTGCTGCTCGCGCCGCGTCCACAGGAGGAGCGGGCTCCGCAGCGGGTGCTCTCCCGTTTGCAGCTTGCCAGTGCTCCAGGGAAGGCTCCCTCCACGGCGCGTGCGACCAGGACACGGGGCAGTGCAGCTGCCGGCCGCAGGTGACGGGGCTGCGCTGCGACGCCTGCGTGCCGGGCGCCTACGGCTTCCCGCACTGCCAAGGTAGCCGCTCGCTGCGTGGCCAGCGCTAGCCGGGGGAGCAGCCATCTCCCCCTGAGCCTCCCCTCGCTCCTTTGCTTTGCAGTGGGCTCCTGCAACCCCGCGGGGCTGGTGCCTGCAGACCCCTCGCTGGCCCCGGTGAGTATGGCCCTGGTTGGGATGTTCACCCTCGCTCCGGCTCCGTGCGCACGTGTCCCCGCAGCTGGGCTCACCCGCGCTCCCTGCTCAGGGCTCCTGCGCGTGTCGGGCGTACGTCGAAGGTCCAGCCTGCGACAGATGCCAGCCGCTCTACTGGAACCTGACTCCGGAGAACCCCTACGGCTGCACCAGTAAGGACATATCATTTGGTGTGGCCCTGGCACATCTCGCTCCTGTTGGAATGGGGCAAGACCCAGACCCAAGCTAGTGGGCACCACCACTGTTGGGTGGAAGTGACACTTTTCCTTCATTCCCCACCACGAGGGGACACATCAGAGCTCCAATGGACTGAGCAGCCCATGCCAAGGGAGGGAAAAGGCTGGAGTCTGGAGCTTTTTGCTTAAGATGTAAAGTTCAGGGTTCATGAAATGAGTTATGGCATTCCCAACCCTCCCTTCGGACTTTGCATGCTTGGGTTTTCATGGAGAGATTAGCAAAAAAAAGTCAAATGCTTTTGGTAGTTGTGTCTGCAACAGTAACTGTCCAAAATGCAAGCAGAGCCCTTGGGCAGTGCCACCCGCAGTTCCTTTAATTCCTTGGCTCTTGCTTTTCTTCTTCCCATCTCCAGGCTGCAACTGTGATACCCAGGGCACTGTCAGTGGACTTGCAGAGTGTCGGCAGGTAGGTTTGCTCCAGGCATCTCCATGATCCGTCTGCATGGAGCTTGCTTCAACTCTGCCTTTCCCGACAGCTGCTCTAGAAGCCTGTCCTGACACTGAGCACTCGGAGCTTGCACCACAGTCTGGGCTTGCATGAGAACATAGGATTAAGACCTGTCATAAATTAGGCACCTAAATATTTCTGGGTCTGGCCCGGCATCCCTGGATTTCTGTTTGCGTGTGTTGGGTAATTGCACTTATCTAGTACTTTTCTGGCCCACCCACGCACAGGAAGCAGAGCAAGAAACTCAAAATGCTTCTCCAGTGTCCCAGACGAGGACCTAATAGCCAAAAAACATCTCGTCTGTGACCGAGGGAACAGGCTCTCCAACTGACCCCATGTGTGCTGTCTCCTAGGGCAATGGGCAGTGCTTCTGCAAACCCAACGTCTGCGGGCAGCTCTGCTCAACGTGCAGAGACGGATACTTCAAGAAGGACAACGCCAACTACTTTGGCTGCCAAGGTGAGCTGCCTTGGTGGTGTGCTGGGTCTGATGGAGGGGACCATGAGAGATCCCCGGAGCAAGCGGCTGTGTCAAAACACAACTGGACGGCCGCTTTGCAGAGCAGGGGTGGGAGATGTCCTACTGCTTGCTTTTGGCCATACCAAGGCATAGAGCAGGAACGGGTCTTGCTGAGGATTTGAGAGCCTCAGCTCACCCTTTTGCCACCGCTGGGCACAGATCAGTCAGGCAAGGGGGAGTGGAAGGATGCAGAAGTTGCCTGCTTAGATGCTGCTTGCTGCAGAAACTGGTGCATTTAACCGCTGGAACCACTTGCTTGTGCTGGAAGCAGCAGGCCTGGATGCACGGAGTTGGCTTCTCTCCTCCATGCCCTGGAGCAGAGAGGCAGGAGGAGCCCTGGCTGCTCCCAGGGTGGGAAGGGAGAGCAAGGTGGGTGCTGGGGGCCCGGGCTCGGAGCCTGGCCATGAGGGTTTGCAGGTTTGTGCTCCTCTCCGTGGCTGTCGGCCGCCTGGAAATAGCTGGGTGCTGAGGTGGAGGAGAAGCCGATCCAAACGGGGCTGGGGCCAATATGAAAACGGATACAAAGGAACAAAAATAGCGGCGGGACGCGCCTTTGATTCGCGCTATCGGGCGCTCGTTAGCGTGGCCGGAATGTAAACACGCGCTTCCTGCCCGCAGGCTGCCAGTGCGACGTCGGCGGCTCGCTGGGGCCGGCTTGCGAGGAGCGCTCCGGAGCCTGTCCCTGCAGGCAGGGCACCCGCGGCCCCACGTGCACCCGGTGAGAGCCCGCGGCCACCGCGGCCCGCGGGGCGATGCTGCGCGTCCGCGCGCTCTATCCTTGCGCCCGGGGTCTCATCTGCTGGGCCACCACCTCGTCAGTGCTGATCCCAGAGCTTTCCTCCTGTTCCCGGTGTCCCCAAGCAGCCCTGAGGAGGTGGCTGGTGCAGGGTGCTGTTCCCAAATGGGATATGTGGACATGTAGACTGCTGATCCCAGAGGTTTCCTCCTGACCCCAGTGTCCCCAAGCAGCCCTGAGGAGGTAGCCGATGCAGGGTGCTATCCCCAGGTGGGATATGTGGACATGTAGCCTGCTGATTCCAGAGCTTTCCTCCTGTCCCCGGTGTCCCCAAGCACCCCTGAGGAGGTGGCTGGTGCAGGGTGCTGTTCCCAGTTGGGACATGTAGCCTGCTGATCCCAGAGGTTTTCTCCTGTCCCCGGTGTCCCCAAGCACCCCTGAGGAGGTGGCCGATGCAGGGTGCTGTCCCCAAGCGGGACGTGTGGCCATGCAGCCCACAAGGATCACCACTCACGTCAGAAAGCTGCAGGGGATGCTTGTGGGGAGAAGAGCCCTCCTGCCTGGGTAGCCCAGCAGTAACGGCGCTTCGTCTCTTCCACAGACCTGCAAGGGATCATTATTTTCCTGACCTTCACCACTTGAAATTCGAGCTGGAAGAAGGCACCACGCCGGCCGGGCGGGCCGTGCGCTTTGGCTACAACCCGCTGGAGTTTGAGAACTTCAGCTGGCGCGGATACGCACAGATGTCTCCCATCCAGGTACGAGCGACGTCTCCGCGCTCCGCGCTGGGGAGGATACGGATGGCCACAGGGCTGACCTGCTTTTGGCACTCATCTTTCACCCCAAATGCTTCTCAAAGCCCCAAGGTTGCATGGTGGCCAACATAAACAGCACGGTGTATATATAGCCTGTTTGTGCAGAGATTTCCTGTAGTGCTAGGGACAACATGGACTGATGAGAGGAAAGATCCTAAACTGGGAATTCCCTGACGTCCCAATCCGTTTAGACAAAGGTAGTAGCTTGGTGATTGCTCACAGGGATGTCTATAAACACTGTCTCTAGGTCTGCTTGCGACCCTTTCATCTGCCTGTGCTCTTTCCTACCACTCTGCGTCATCTTCCCCCCCTTTAAAGTAGCTTCTTCTTGCCTGCCATATTCAGCTTGACCCTGGTGTTAATGCTCTGCCCAGCCTCCTACTGACAGATGATTTGTCATAAAGGTGGTTTGTGCTAAATTGGAGTTGTCTGAACCCCGGCGGTGACATTATTTCATGTACTTCCCCTTGGTGGGTTCTTCTTCTGCTTGGCCTCTACTCAAGTGTTGCTCTTGTGTCTGTGTGTTGGGGGAATGGGAGGTAGCGCAGGGATCTCTGACTTGATTTCTGTGGTCTTGTCCTGTATGAGATGTTGCTTATTCTGATACATGCACTCTGTTTTCATCACTTTTTTCATACAACAGCAGGGAGAGATGTATTAGCTATTTCCCTTTGAATTTGTAGGCACTAGGGAGACAACAGACACCCATAGGGTCAAGAAAACCTCAGCCTTAAAGCTGAAGGATAAGCCTCAAGCCTATGTCCTTTGTTTTGCATCCAGTGCTGCCATTTGAGATAAAATAGGCCTTGACAGAAGGGCCAGCATGTGGCTTTCAAGCTCCTCTGTAGCTTGCTCTGTGGAAAGTCCTTCCTATTTGCTCCAACAAGACGCTGTGTAACCAGAGCTTGGAGGAACCTGGCCCTCACTGGGAATGTCCCTGGGCAACCCCTCGCTTTGTCCCCTAGGCAGGGGGGCATTTAGATGTGGTTGATGTTGGTAGGACTAAAGCATGTGCTTGACTGATGTCCTGTGGCGCCAGGGTGGGCAGAGGGTTGAGGCCCCCTGCAACAGCCCCCTCCCCGCACACCCCACAATTAGCCCTGCAAGCTCCGTGGGACGAGGCCGGAGGCTTGCAGCCTTCCCTGGAGCCTCCTGGGCAGGGCACAAAGCTAGGTGCAACATCAGGCTGGCACCAAGGGAAGGAGCTGCTCGAAACCTTCCCTGCGGCGCAGACCGTGCCCAGCACAGCCCACCCCTGTGCCGCACCACGGCCTCTCCCAGCTGCGGTGGGAGCTTCCCAGCCCGGCCTGCAGACGGGTCCCGCTCCGCTTCCCGCACGGCATCGCGCGCTGGGAGCGCCGCGCCGCCCTGTCCCCGCGCTGGGGCTGCTCGCTTGTCCCCTCCCGGTGCCCGGCGGTGATCGAAGGTGTGCTCTGCTTCCCCCCCTTTCTGTCTCCCACCAGCCCAAGGTAGTGGTGACGCTCAACGTGACGTCCCCCGACCTCTTCCGCGTCGTCTTCCGCTACGTCAGCCGGGGACCTGCCGCTGTGCAGGGCAGGGTCTCGGTGCTCGAGGAAGGGAAGTTTAATGCGTGCGGCAACTGTGAGTGCGTCTCTCTTGCTTCTGGGCTAACTGGGCCCGGCTCGCGCTGCGTGGCGGTGCCCACGGGCGGGCAGGAGGCGCCGGGCTCCCCGCGGTGCCGTGCGCCCCGCGTGCTGCTCTGCTCCTTGCAGGATGAAGTCAGTCACTGTAGACGTGGTGGGGACAGAGCTCGGTCCGCTCCGTGGCTTCCTGGGGTGTATTAATTTAGGAAGGGCCGGTATATGTGGCAAAATGGCAGGTTATCAGCCCTGGAGGAGAGGGAAGCATCGCGGAGAGCTCCCGTGCACCATTGCCACCTCCTCCCCATCCCAAGCAACCCTCCAGAGGACACTTCCCGGTGGCTTCATCCCCCAAGTCCTGCTTGTGTCCTGCTGCAGAGGAGTGTCACTCGCTGCCCCACGCAGAATCCAGTGGAGTTTCCACAAAATCAGAAGGGGCCAAGTGCTGGGATGTGGATCCAGGTGTTGGTAGCCAGACCCACTGGGATTTCTCCGGTCCCCACACACGCAGGGCTGCCCTTGCCCAGTGCTTCCCCCGGAGCAGCCCGCTGGCTTCGCGAGGGTGCCGGCTTTGGAATTGCACACGTCGTGCCACCATTGCTCTCTGGTGGTTAGCTGCTATCACAGCACGAGCCACCAGAGAGGAAGAAGAGCCAGAGCACATAACTGAAGAGGCCTCGGGACCTCTGCATGGAATATCCTGGCAGCACGTGGGGCCAGGGCTGAGGCTGCCCACGGGCTCTGGTGCTCAGCGCACTCACTGATTTCACCCCCCTGAGGCTGATAACGTGCCAAGTTTGCCATGCAAAGACACCGTTTGTCCCCCCAGGTACAGAGCAGACCAAGCAGATCGTCTTTGCTCCCAGCACCGAACCGGCCTTTGTCACCGTCCCCCAGAACAGCTTTGGGGAGCCCTTCGTGCTCAACCCCAGCACCTGGTCTCTGGTTGTTGAAGCAGAGGGTGTGCTGCTGGTGAGGACTGGTCTCCATGCACCAAGGGGGACTGCAGCAGTGCCCCAGGAGCCCGTACCCCAACGTAACATCCTCTCTCTTCTCCCCAAATAGGACTACCTGGTTTTGCTACCCAGCTCGTACTATGAAGCTCCAATCCTGCAGCTGAAGGTCACAGAGCCGTGTACCTACCAGCCAGCCCCTGAAAGAGCCACGCAGAAGTAAGGATCTCTGAGTCTTTGTGCAGTGTGGGGAACTACTCAGGTCCTCTTGGTCTGGGATTAAGAAATATGTTCAGCCCTCACTCTGTGAGGTGGTGGGGCAGGTCTACCTCAGTGAGCAGTTGAGTGAGCACCGGGATCTGGTTGGCTCTGGACGCAGTAAAGCTGCTTAATGGAGCATTTAGCCAGGCCTAATAATGACTGCTGAGCTTGGGCTGGCCCAGGAAGCCATGTCCACCTCTTTGACCCTAGCACAGGCAGACCGTGTGTTCTGCTCATGGCCAATGGAGAGCTGAAGCAACCAGGGACAGTGTAGCCTCTGCCCATGCTGGGAACTCCACTGTGCCTCCGTCTGCGACCCTGGAAAACTGCTAGCAATGAGCTAACTAGCCTGTTTAAGGTGAACTTGCCGAGCCTGGTCAGTGCTTCCTGCCCTAGACCTCTCTGCTGATGTTGCTGGGAAGGCTGGACGGGCTCTGGAGAGCATCTCCTCTCTACTGAGTGAGGATGTCTGGGATGAAGGGCAGATCATTGCAAGGGGAGAATCTTTTCACTGTTATTGCCCTTCCTATAAGATACCACTTCTTACTCCATGCTAACCATGGGTGCTCCTTATGAGTCCTCGTGTTCTTACTGGGCTAGCTCAGGACCCCTCTGCATTGATGATGTGAGGCCAGTGCTTGGCAAATCATAGAATGCTTAAGGTTGGAAGGGACCTCAGAGGTCATCTAGTCCAATCTTTCCCTGCTGCTTTTAGCTGCCTCTTGTACAAGTACTTGTCGGTGGACGGCGTCCCCGCTGCGTCAGGGGACGAGGCCGTGTGCAGGCTGGACAACCGGCTGCCCAGAGCGTGTCCCACGGAGCAGCTCAGCCCCTCTCACCCCCGCATGGCGACGTGCGCTGGAAGCGACGTGAGTAGCTTTCCTGGCAGGCTTTGCATCCCCGCTTCCCCATCAGCCTGGGGGCTCTGTGTTTGCGTGCTCTGCTGCTCGAGGCACCCAAATTCACTCCCGTGTGAAGGGTGTGAGCAACAATGAGGGTGCAAGAGCAGAGGGTGCAAGAGCAGAGGGCTGGGGAGTTGCTCCAGGGGAGCCTGGTTGGGAGCATGGGCACCCTACGCGCTCTTGCTTTGGGGTCAGGGGCTGAGACCCCCTCTCAGGTGTGTCACTCTCTTCCAGGTGGAAGTCCAGCTCTCTCTGCCTGTTCCCCAGCCTGGGAAATACGTGCTGGTGGTGGAGTACGCCAACACCAACGCTCTGCAGACGGTGGGAGTCGCTGTGAGCTCGCCCCACCTGCCCATGCAGCAGGGCACGTTCACCTTCCACCCGTGTGTCTACAGGTACGGCCAGCCCTGAGCAGGAGGCTGGGAGAAGGGACAGGGAAAACTGGGAGAGCCCTGGTTTAGGGCATGGCAGACAGAAGAGCTTTTTGGAGCTTCTGGTGCAGGTCAGATAGCCTGTCCCTCGCTGCACAAGCATCTGATTTCAGATCACAACCTTTGCAATAGGAACAAAGGTCTGGGCTGTCCTTGGGGGACTTCACTCTCATGACTTGCCAGAAAAGGCATCAAAAGATACACAGGGACTGTGTATAAATCCCTTCAGGACACAGAGCTAGCAAGACAAGAAGTGGGTCACGGCCCTGCTCAAGGCTGGCCTCAGGATCTGTTTCCGTCCTGCAGTTTCCTGTGTCGAGGGATGGCTGTGGATTCCCAGGGCCGCCTGGCAACTTTTGAACTTACCTCGGAGGCGACCGTTCGGTTCCTGGCTGATCGGGCCGACTTCTTCCTGGTAAGGCTCCCTGCGAGGACAGCTCTGTTTGCACACTGCAAGAAGGAGAGCTAGGAGCAGTGTCGACCTTGGAGAAAAGCCTTCTGGTCCTCCTTAGGACGATGACTAGATCTACGTCTATGCCATGAGCAAGGGGGAGACATTCACAGCAGTGTGTTTGGAGGTACATCATGGGACTTTGGGAACTGGGAGAGAACAGGAAAGAGAGGCTGCTCTTTGTAGAGGAGCTTTGCAGCAGTGTGACGTTCAGCCTGAAGGTATTTGTGGCTGCTGAGCTGAGATTTTAAGGATCCCATGAAAAAGCAGAGTTCCTGGACCTCTGGGGGCTTACACCCTGGAGGAAGGGACAGCAAATGGGGACTTGACCTGGTGTGCAGTGCTGTGCCCATCGTGGAGGATTGCGTTGATGCTCACAACAGTCTCCCAAGGGGCTTGTGTACCCGTAGCCTCATGCCCTTAGCTTCTCTCACAGTAATGTGTGGTGAGGTAGCGTCAGCTCCTGACCTCTGCCAAGCCCCAAGTCTCTCCCTAGCTCTTAACAGGCTGTGGAACATCTGGTGAGGGAATGCCCAGCGTGCTCACCCTGATCGGTGGGGTACAGGAGCTCCCAGTGGCAGGGGACGTGGTGTAACGAGGCCTCTCCTTCCTTCCCACGTCCAGCACAAGGTCTACCTCGTACCTGCTGCACAGTTCACCGTGGAGTTTGTGGAGCCGAAGGTGCATTGCATCAGCGTCCATGGCACCTTCTCCTCCAACAGGTAACAGGGTCTAGGGTCCCTCTGGATTATAGCATGAGTGTGGCTGTTTCCAAAAGCAATTGTGTGCCCCAGTTCCCTCAAGTTTGGTGCTTCTGAGTTCTTGACACGGGAGAAGGAAAATTCAGCAGCTTCTGCCTTTCCTTATGGGAGATCCTGACGTCCCGTTTCCTCCTCCCCTGGCAGCAGTTCCTGCATCCCCTCGCGCTTCCTGAAGCTTTCCCAGTCGATCGTTCTGGAGGGAGGGCAGGCGCTGCCCGTCAGCCCGGACACGCCGCTGGCGCAGGCCGTGCCCGTGGCGCCGGCCGCCGTCCCCGTGGAGCCCGCGCCACGGCCTCCCACCGCCGTGGACCCCTCGGCAGAGCTCGTCCTCCTGCAGCCCCCGCAGGTAGCGACGGGGGGCCCGTGGGTGGGAACGCGGGCACCAATAAAAATTATAATAAACAATATTTTGCGTATGAATGGAGATGTCAAATGAGGTTTCTTATGTCTCTGCTTTGGTGTTTGGGCCAGGCTGCTGTTGTGTTTAGCAGTCGGATCCAGACGCTGGGGCGCTACGCCTTCATCCTGCATTACTACCAGCCCAACCACCCCACCTTCCCCGTGGAAGTGCTCATCAATGGTGGACGTGTTTGGCAAGGTAAGAAGAGCTGGGTCCTGGGAGAAGTTTGTGCAAAAGGGGCCCCAGAAACCTTTGTCGTGCCAGGCGGTAGCTGCAGGCTCTGTGAGGAGTGTGAAAAACAGAATTTGCCCAACCCATCTCTTCCATCCCCGCCAAGAGTGGAGGAAGAGCATAGCAGGGTGAGACCGCCTTGCTCCAGGTTGTCAGGTGTCCTTCTCATTTCTGTCCTTTTCAATCATTTTCAGTTTGGAAACCCTGAAAACAAGTCTGCTGTAGAGAGGAACACCTCCATGTAGGTGCCTGCAGCTTGCTAACAGCAGAGTTGCTTTTCTTCATCAGTTACTGCAAGCACCTTAAAAGCACTCTAGGAGGCTCTCTGAGCTCTGCAGACCACTCTGCAGAAAAAGCCTAGACCAGGGTGCTGGAAATGAGATTCCCCTGAGAGCAGATGGATGGGGTGATGGGGTCTGCAAGGGAAATGAGGCTCCAAAGGGTTTGTTATCTTTTCAGGGGAGACCAATGCAACCTTCTGCCCACATGGCTATGGGTGCCGGAGCCTGGTGGTTTCTGAAGACCAGATTGTCCTGGATGTGACTGACAACGACCTGATGGTGATTGTGCAAGTGCCAGAGGGGAAGCAACTGTGGCTGGTGAGTCCTCCCCAGGAACTCTGCTTGTGGTGGAGCCCTGGAGGATTTTTGCTCCTGTTGGACCATAGGAATGTCCATCGCTCAGTTTCTGCACTATCCTGTAAACCACAATCTTGAACCTACTCCATGGTGCAGAACTGAGTGCAGAATTCACCAATATAGGCTCTGTGTATGACACCTTTCCTTGGTGCTGTGTGGCTTCGATAGCAAAACAAGGTGGAAATTGAAGCTGTAGCTTCTGATAACCCCAAACAAACCTTCCTGCCCCAGAGAGCCTTGGCCCCTGTGTGGCATTGCTTGTCCAGGCATGTCCCATCACGGGAGCAGGGAGTCCTTGTCATCCTCAGCTCGGCACTGAGGGCTAGAAGACTGAAAGGCAGCCCTGGAGCCCTGGTCACTTTGTAGCCAGGAATTTAATGTCTCCATGCAGAAGCAGAGCCTCTGATGCCCCTTTGGGGTACTCTGCCCATCTTGACCGGAGTGAATTTGGGCCACTCTTCACAAGGGCTGTTAGAGTAGATGGAGCCTGATGGATAAATCCTAATGGAGGGATGGCTTGAGAATGTAAAGGTGCATTTAGCCTCCTGAGTGTGCTCATTTCAGCCAGTGTTGGTCTGGCCTGGCTAAAGAACCTGGCTCATGCATCTTCTTATGGCAGGATTACATCCTTGTGGTGCCAGAAGAAAGCTACAGTTCTCAGTACCTGCAGGAGGAACCCCTGGACAAGTCGTACGACTTCATCAGCAGCTGTGGCATCAACAGCTTCTACATCAAGTGAGATCCTTGGCTTTGGGCTACCCTTTCTGCTGTCCACGGGCTGCCTCTTCCTCAGGAGGCAAGGGCAGTCCTTGTGCCCTTCTTGGGGCATTGCAGGGGCAGGAAGAGTTAGTTGCTCCTTATGGAAGTACCAATAGTTGGGATGTTTGGAGATCTTGGCGTGCTGAGCAATCCCCCTGAGTCAATGCAGTCGCCGCGGGAGGTGCTGCTGGCTTTGGCGGTGACTCCTCGCGCCTTGTCCTGCAGCCCCAGCACGGCGTCGAGGTTCTGCCGCGACTCGGCCACGTCGCTCTCGCTCTTCTACAACAACGGGGCCCAGCCGTGCGGGTGCCACGAGGCCGGCGCGCGGGGCGGCCAGTGCGAGCCCTTCGGCGGGCAGTGTCCCTGCAAGCCCAACGTCATCGGGCGCCAGTGCTCCCGCTGCGCCACCGGCTACTGGGGCTTCCCCAACTGCAGGCGTGAGTTGTCCTGTCCCCAGCCTGTTCTGGCTCCCGATTTGGGGGGTGGATTTGGGAAGGGGCTTCACTGCCCAGCCCTGCTTTCAGCTGGACGTGTGTCCAGTTACACTGAGCAGGAGGGAGAAGACAGCCCCGCTGCAGGGCTGAGCGCCTCCGTGCCCCTTGCAGCGTGCGACTGCGGCGCGCGGCTCTGCGACGAGGTGACGGGGCGGTGCATCTGCCCCCCGCACACGCTGAAGCCCGAGTGCGTGGTGTGCGAGCCCCAGACCTTCGGCTGCCACCCGCTCGTCGGCTGCGAGGACTGCAACTGCTCCCGGCCGGGCGTGCAGGAGCTGGCGGAGCCGGGCTGCGACGTGGACAGCGGGCAGTGCAGGTGAGCGGCGCCTGGGGAGCGGGGCCTGCATCCTTGGTCCCTGGCACCCGCGTCCCTGGTCCCCAGCACCTGCATCCCTTGTCCCCAGCACCCGCTTCCCTGGTCCCCAGCATCCACCTCCTGGTCCCCAGCACCCGCATCCCTGGTCCCCAGCACCCACATCCCTTGTCCTCAGCACCCACCTCCCTTGTCCCTGGTCCCCAGCACCCACCTTCTGGTCCCTAGCACCCGCATCCCTGGTCCCCAGCACCCGCATCCCTGGTCCCCAGCACCCGCATCCCTGGTCCCCAGCACCCGCATCCCTTGTCCCTGGTCCCAAGCACCCACCTTCTGGTCCCTAGCACCCGAATCCCTTGTCCCCAGCACCCACATCCCTTGTCACCAGCACCCGCATCCCTGGTTCCCAGCCTTCACCTCCTGGTCCCCAGCACCCTCCTCCTGGTCCCCAGCACCCCTCTCCCTCTCTTCCCTCCTGCAGTTCATGCTGGCAGGAGTGATGCCCTGCCCGCCCTGCTGCTCCCTGCCTGGGGTCGTTACGCAGAGGTTTCTCACTCTCGCATCCTCTCCAGGTGCAAGCCCAACGTCGTCGGCCGGCAGTGCGACCTCTGCGCCCCCGGCTACTACCACTACCCCAACTGCCGGCCCTGTGACTGCCACCGGGCTGGCACTGAAGCCAGTGTGTGCGACCCGGCCACGGGACGGTGTCACTGCAAGGTGAGTCCTCCGAGCACCTTCGCACGCGCTGCTTCTGCTTAGCTGAGCCCTGTGCAGCACCTTGGATAACTCATAGAGCCGTGTCCCTCCTCCACAAAAACCTGGTGGGGAGCAGTGACAGGTCAAGCTTTGTCCGTCTTCGCCTTCCAGGAAAATGTGGAGGGCCCAAGGTGCGACCAGTGCCGCCTGGGGACGTTTTCTTTGGATGCCAGCAACCCCAAGGGCTGCACCAAGTGCTTCTGCTTCGGAGCCACCGACCGCTGCCGCAGTGCTGAGAAGCACCGAGCCGAGGTGAGCGGAGCAGGGACGGGGCTGCTGGAGCAGCTTCCTCCTCCTGCCTCCCGGGCCCTCTGCTCTTCCATCCTGCCCACGGGGAAGGTTGGACGAGAGGAGGGTTATCCTCAGCTTGCTGTGCCCTTCTCCCACGTTCAGCCCCCTTCCCTGGTCTCTTGGGTGGGAATTTGCCCTTTTGGACTTTGTTGTTGGGCCATGGGACCTCCAGCAAGGTGGGAGGTTAGGCGGGGATGCTTCCCAATGACTTTGGTGAGCGAGTCTATGACCCTGCAGGACTCTCCGGCACTGCAGGGAGAATTGCTTTTTGGCAGTGCCAGCATCCAAATATATTCTGTAGCTCCACAAGGAGCTCTGGAAACACCCCTGGTTCCAGTTTCATTCTGTAGCTCCATGGGGAGCTCTGGCAACACCTCTGGTTCCTGTTTCTGCCCTAGTTCGTCGACATGAGCGGCTGGGTGCTGCTGGGCAGCGACCGCCAGCAGGTGCCCGTGGTCGCGAGCGCGCGGGAGCAGCTCGTGCGCGCCGATCTCCGGAGCCTCCCTGAGGCCTTCCAGGAGCTCTACTGGGCTGCACCCAGCTCCTACCTTGGCGACCGGGTAAGAGCCCCCGCTTGGCGAGGCAGCCCCCGCGTCCCGAGCATCGTTCGGCACACGTGCAGGGGTGCCCAGCGCCGTGCAGGGTTGCTCTGTGCCCCGGCGGAGCACGGGCAGCCCTGCACAGCCCCCCAAGCGCATCCCCATCCTGGCCCACAGCCACATAGCTCCACCTGAGGCAGCTTGGCTCTCGCCTAGGTCTCGTCCTACGGCGGCTATCTGCGTTACGAGCTTCGCTCGGACCCGCGCCGAGGTGACGTCTTCATTCCCCTGGAGTCCCGCCCGGACGTGATCCTGAAGGTAGAGCCCAAGAAGTGCCCTGGTGCCTCCTGCTGCCCATGAGCAGTGTGACACGGACTGGCTCCTTCCTTCCTTCTCGCAGGGAAACCAGATGAGCATCATGTTCCTGGAAGGCGCCTACCCTTCGCCGGGGGACGTGCACCAAGGGCGGCTGCAGCTGGTGGAGGTGAGTTTAAATGCACAAGTGAGCACCGAATGAGGCACCCAGATGCCAACAGAAGGTCGAGACGAGGATGTAGACAGAAGGCAGAAGTGCTTTGAAATCAATAGTTTTAAGTGCTTCTTGTTGCTGCTTTGTGTTTCTCTGGGCTCTCAACCATACAGAGAACAAATTAGCTGCAAATTCCAAGGCCTGAGTCTTTCATGTGAATTCAAAAAAATAAATGTTCTCTGCATCACTATCTTTGAGCCCAGCATAAATTGCAGCAGCACATACTGGCCTCCTCGATGTCCATCCGCTCTCAAGGCCCGTGCCAGTCATTCTGGAATAAAGATCACTGCGGGGCAACCTCAGGCTTGGCAGCCTGTGTTAGTATTAGGCTGTGCTGGGTGTGATATCTTAAGCTCAGCTGCCTTGGGCTTCAGGGCACAATGGCCTCCTTGTTGGATGCATGTCATAGCGAGTCATTAAGCCAGGCATAAGGTACTGAAACCCCTTGCTCCTAAAGCTGCAGTTTCAGCAGGCCAGCGCAGCAGAAGATCCAGGGGCAGTTTTGCAGGTGCCTAACACAGATTAAGGGCTTGTGCTTCCTTCCAGTAACGCCAGGTCTTCTCCCACCAGGGAAACTTCCGGCACACGGAGACGCACAACCCCGTGTCCCGAGAGGAGCTCATGATGGTGCTGGCAAACCTGGAGCAGCTGCACATCCGCGCGCTCTTCTCTCAGCTCTCCTCCTCCGTGGCCCTGCACCGCGTGGTCCTGGAGACAGTGACGGACACGGCCACGGGTGTCCGTGCCAGCAACGTGGAGCTCTGCTTCTGTCCAGCCAACTACCAGGGGGACTCCTGCCAGGTAGGGGCAAGGGGGGCTGAGGTTGCACTGGGCAGAGCAGGATTAAATGCTGTTTGCTTTGGACCTCAGCCACCCTCCTGCGCAGCACGGGTGGCAGCCACAGGGCTTGGATGCACTTCATGCAGCATCCGTGCAGCAGTGGTGCCTCCAAGCCAGCTCCTAAGGGCTCCAGTTCTAATTTTGGAACAGGCTCAGCCCCAGGAAGAAGCCACTGCTCCCAGGCTTCCTCCCAGCACAACACCCACACCTGGGAGATGGGTGCTAGGGCTTGGGAAGAGCTGTCATGAGGAAACTGTGCAGGTGTTATGGGTCAGAATTAAGGGCAGGCTGTGCCTGAGGGTGGGTCCTGCTCCTCTGATGAGGAGAAGGAAAGAGCTACACTGAGAAATCTTTAGCTGTTGTTGCTTCTAATCTCTTTTCCATCAGCACAGCCCTGTGGGAATTCTGCAATGAAAACTAAATCAGCCCCTGAATGTGTTGGGCTGTTTTTCACATCTTTGGGGTTTTTTTTTTTTTCCCATCTCTCTCTCTCTCTCTCTCTCCCCTTTTCCCTAGGAATGTGCTCCAGGTTACTACAGGGACACCAAGGGGCTCTTTCTGGGAAAATGCATCCCGTGTCATTGCAATGGCCACTCAGACCAGTGCCTGCCAGGGTCCGGGATATGCCTGGTAAGTAAATACCCCGTGGAGCGCTGAGTTCTGGATCTGGAATGGCTGCAGCACATGATCAAAAGGTTCTGTGGATGTAGACACTGCCTGACCAGGGGCATTAGCTGCATGTGCCATTTTGGGGGCGGTCCTGGCTCTGGGTCAGCTTGGGGCGAAAGTCAGTCCTGGGAGAGAAGGAGGATCCAAGGGTCCAGTTATGAGACAGGGAACTGTCCGTCCCGTCCTCTCCCGTCGCTGCTGAGCGCGTAGCCGCCCGTGTCCTTGCAGAACTGCCAGCACAACACGGAGGGCGAGCACTGCGAGCGCTGCAAGGACGGCTACGTGGGCAGCCGCTCGGCCGAGGGGCTCCTGCAGTGCGTCGGGTGCCCGTGTCCTCTGTCGGTCGCCTCCAACAAGTAAGTGCCCTCGGATGGGATTCACTGCTGGCATCTGGGTGTCCCAGTAAGCGCCACGTGTGTGAGCTGGGAGCTGGCTCCAGCCGGCTGCTGTGGCTCTGCACGGCTGGGGTGACCGCTCCGCCGCGTCCCTGCTGTCGTTGCAGCTTCGCCGTTGGCTGCGTGCACAAGGGCTCCGGCACCCAGTGTCTCTGCAAGCCCGGCTACGCCGGAGCCAACTGCGAGCGGTGAGAGCGATGGCACGGGGGGCTCTGGGCTGGGACCCCTCTAACCGGGACAGGCCCCACAGCTGCACAAAAGTTGTCCTAGAAACTGCAGGGAAGGGGTTGATTCCAACCCGAGTGCTTCACAGGGTTTATTTCAGTCCCTTTCAGCCTACTCTCTTAATGTCCCTGCTGCTGCTGTAACGTGTTACTGGGGGTCTGTTCTTTCCCCGTGCTTTAACACGCCGTGTTTCTGCAGATGTGCCCCGGGCTACTACGGCAATCCACTGGTGATCGGCAGCTCGTGCCAGCCCTGCGAGTGCAGCGGCAACACGGACCCCAACATGCTGTTCAGCAGCTGCGACGCGCTGACGGGCGCCTGCGCGGGCTGCATGCACCACACGGCCGGCGCGCGCTGCGACGTCTGCGCGCCCGGCTACTACGGGGACGCCGTGGGCGCCAAGAACTGCACCCGTGAGCATGGAGTGGGTGGGAGGGCGGGCGGGTGGATGGAGGAACGTGAGCGTGTGCAGCCCCTCAGTGCTTCTGTGTGTTGTCTAGAGGAAGTGCAGGCCGGATAACAGTGCTACGTGAAGAACAACTCCAAACTCTTGCCCCTCAGGATCACAGCTCCATAAGCTCCTGTGTGCCCCCTCTAAGCTGCCCCAGGCTGGAACAGGCTCAACCCGAGCAGCTCACCTGGCCATCATTCCCCTTGGAGCATAGCTTTGCACAAGGCATTCCCAACACCGATTGAGATCCAGGAGAGGAGAAGGCTTGA